>JABUQX010124052.1:0-7500 GCA_015478945.1 Trachelipus rathkii | reverse complement strand
TATGGGACAAGATTGAATGAAACATCCCCCCCGCAAGACATTCAATTTAAAAACTAAGAAGAAAAATTGTGAATATTTTTGAATATTTTCGACATTATAATTATCCCGAAGAGAGAGTTGAAAAAAAGACCGGTATTTTAAACTTTTTTGGGCGTCACCTTCTTGCTTCTTGTTATTATTCTTACTTTTGGTCTGATTTTTTTCACACACACACACACACACACACACACACACACACACACACACACACACACACACACACACACACACACACATATATATATATATATTATATTACATTGATATGGAAATATAGTATATATATCATAGATATATATATATATATATATATTATATATAATAATATTATATAATATATATATATAATATATATATATATATATAGACCTTTTCTGTTTTACACAATGGTCAGTTTTGAATTTTTTTTTGTTTTTTTTAATATATTGCTACTATATGATACCAACAATGAATTTCAGTGGTAACGGACATGATTAAAAAATATATACAGTTACTTTTACGGAATCCGTGAACTTTTTTAAATTTTTTTTGTATTTTTTTAACTAAAGGAATACCAAGGGTAAACCGCAAAAGTGGCAGGAGTCGGGGTCCTCGGCCTTCCGGGGACCGACAGGGTAGGACTATTTACCCCCCCTCCGGGGAGGGTCTCCGGAACCCCCGCTTCTTATTTGGGTATTTGGGTGTCGCGGGGCGGTTCCTCCGCCCCTCCCCTACGGGGTATGGAAAACGTCCCCCCCCCCTTTCCCCCCGTCGGCCCGAGCCCCCTCAAAAAAAATTTTTTTTTTTTTTTTTTTTTTTTTTTTTATTTTTTTTTTACATATTTGTAATAAGCTTTATACGCTGATTCCAAATATGTAATTGGTTTTTCTGTAAGTGTCGACTTTTTGAGATATTTAATTTATGAAAAAAAATGTGTTTTTTTTTGTTTTGTCTTTTTACATTTTTGTAATAAGCTTTACGCTGATTCCAAATATGTAATTGGTTTTTCTGTAAGTGTCGTACTTTTCGAGATATTTCATTTTTAAAACAATATTTAACAAAAATGTGATTTTTAAAAATTATTTAAAAATACTTTAAACTTTTGAATCATGTCCGTTACCACTGAAATCATTGTTGTGGTAGCCTATAGTAGCAATATATAAAAAAAAAAATAAAAAAAAAATACAAAAACTGACCAATGTGGGTAAAACAGAAAAAGGCCTTATATGGACCATACTAGTAAAATATTTGTTTTATAAATATATATATATAATATATATTATATATAAATATATATATATGACACACACATATAATATATATATATTATATATATATATATATATATATATATATAGCTATAAGCCTCATAAAGGACCTTATTAATTATACAACACCCTCTAAACTTTCACGGAACTTAAATGAAATATTTGACATGGCCCTGAAAAAAGTTATAAAGTCGCACAATAAATCTTTAAAAAGTTATAATTTCCCCGAGTTTCATATTTGTAGGAATAACAAATTTGAAGATACAAATGCTTGGGATACGAACCCTCGTCACTGGGCACCGTAACGCTAACCCTCCCCCCTCTCCTATCCCTACACCCAACCCGTAAATGGTGATAAAATAAAAATAAAAACATTTTTTTTAACTCCATAAACTTATAAAAGAAAGGGCATCTGGCATCTGGCATCTTTATAATTAGTTTTTTTTTTTTAAATGAAATTTTGATTCTTCATAACATCTTTGAGGTGAGGGTTATTTTTCGAGTTTATTATTAACATTTTATCTTTTTTATAAGTAATTTCTTTCATTTCTTGTAAGTTTCATTAAAATCACATGCTGTCGATATAAATGACAAGGTTCTCCGTAGAGCAATGCTAAAATATGAAATTTGGACACTTCATAACTTTTTTCTCCATTTCCGAAATGTTTCTTTACGTTTCTCCATATCAACAACTAATTTCAATAATATTATTAATTCAAAATAATAATGATAATAATAATAATAATAATAATAATAATAATAATAATAATAATAATAATAATAATAATAATAATAATAATAATAATAATAATAATAATAATAACAATAATAATAATAACAAGAATATTAAATAATATAAATATATATATATATTTATATAATATATATATATATATATATATATATATATATATATATAATATATATATATATATATATATATATATATATATATATATAAGAAATGTTATATTATTGAAATCATTTTTTTCTTATTAATTCGTGAGGAAATAACATTTACATTAATTTTAAGATTTAAATGAATGCATGGCACACGAACTTTGAAAAAGCTTGATCAGTCAAATAGCTATAGAGCTGGAGCGCGTGTTATACAATTTATTGAGAGCTATTTTCAGCTATCTTTTCCTATATTTTAATAACCTGAACAGAAAGAAGAACGAGAAGAAGAAAATAGAACAGTTTATTTAGTATTATTTTATTTAGAGTAACTTAGTTATTGATTTTTGTTTTTGTGACTTCCTATTTATAAAAATTTTCCCAAAGAAACTTTGTAATGCCTAGAGAACTTGCGTCTAGGAAGAAGACTGATTCCTTTGATGGCTGCAGCGTAACCTCCATGCAGCCGCGCTGGTCGAGCAATCACCAACCCCACGTCTCTTGTAGCCGTGCTCTAGTGAGTGAGAGCCACTTGTAAACCCTCAGAGAGCACTTTCAGAACCCGCGTCCCGAGAGATGGAAGAAAGATGAGAGAGAGAGAAGAGAGAGAGAGAGAGGAGAGATAGAGAGAGAGAGAAGATTTTTTTTTTTTAGTAATGAAGAGAGAGAGAGAGATTAAATTATTACTGAGATAAATAATATATATCAATAATATATAATTATAATGTGGTAAACTAATATTGACAATATTTGTGAAGCTATATTATAGGTTTAGAAAGAGCAAAGGACACATTATTGTGCACTTGACAGACAACAAGCAGACAAGTTATACAGGTATATTAGATGCTTAGCACATTATAACCAAGGCAGTTATTAGCATTTAGTAATATATTGAGTGTAGACATAGAATATAAACGGTGTAAATCGGTTGTAGGGGGTATTAGGGACTGTAAGGAATTAAGAGATCATATAGTAGAAGAAAGTGTGCTCCAGGAGACGTATACTTATATATAGTATAGTAAATATATAAAAAGAAAATAAGTATGAAATCTAAGAGAAAACCACGTTTCATATTTCGGCAATGTAAGATAGGAAATGTTATGGTTTTTTTATACTCAACTATGCTTAATAATAGCATGAGTACCGTGAAATTTCAATATACAAGTATATTTTAAAGTTGTATTTCCGCGCGATCATACATATTCAATAATATGTCTCTGTTAAATCTTACTGTTTCGAGTGACTAAATGAGCCTCTACAAAGATAGGTTAGCGATCTTCAAATTCTGCTTGAAATTAAGTACGTGATACCAAACTTAGTACGATTTATGCGTTATACAAAGCGTAGAGAGTATGTGATAGACGTTGTACTTGTAATAAAATAAAACTAAACCAGCTTTTTCATGACTATTGTATGATATATTATTACCTAGTAAGTTTAATAATTCCCATATCACTATTTTAACAGAAATTATAATAGGTGGACTTCAAAATACTTTAGATAGTTAATATAATATGGACTATAATTATATTAAGCTTAAAACGACACATCCTTATAATAATAAACATATGTTGGTCAACTTTCCTCAAATTATGGGGGTTGTCCATAAACTCTCCGATCCACTTTTTATCACATTTAATTTTTGATTGAGAGTACTGAAGCATGCTAAATCATCGTTACACAATCGGGTCTTTGGACAGAAATTGGGAATAAAACTTTTTTTTTTTTTTTTTATTTTTATGTGATTTTATTTATTTTTTTTTGAGTGAGTGAGGGAAATTTTGATATTGCATCGACGTCTTGTGTATTTTTATAAATATATACATTCCGACTTTTTGTACTAATTATTAATTTAATTTATTTAATTATGTTATTTTTAATTAGTTATTTAATTAATTAATATATAATTTATTATTATTATAATATTAATATAATATATATTATGTGCTCAATATTATATATTAATTATCCATCTCATGTATAGGCTATGATGTATCTCTATGTCAGTGTATTGTATTCTATTCTATTCTTCTAGTTATTAATTGAGTATCTACTATATTAGTTTATTGGCCTATTCTTCTTAGTTATTATTATTAGTTGCGTATTATTTAGTATTCTGAATCTGAGGTACTTTAAGTAAGTCCAGCCCTCCCTACCACGTTCATGAGTAGTACTCAGTAGTTATTTCGTACGGTTCCACTCGCTCATAATCTCGCATCCCCGTATGTGACCGAAGCCACTTATTTGCCTTATATATGTTATTCCGGCAATCTGAGTCACAACTTACATACATGCTTAAGCCATAATACCTTCTTAGAGCCAACCCATTGCTCAAATAATATTCTAACAACCCTATTAACTGAAATAAATGTACTATTTAGTCTTATTAATTCAAAGATTATGGCTATATTGCTATTCATTTATACTTATTAATATTTTATTTATTTAAATATTATTTATATATATAATGAGATAAAAACTAACTATATATCTATAAGCTATTTTCCGATTTATATTTTGATTATACGTATATATATGACACTAATTTCATATTTATAACAATATCAGTTCTTATTATAAGTAATTATCAATCCGGAGTTCGAATCTCCATAGACTCGATTTTTATGGAAACAAATTATATGATACAACGTATTCATAATTAATCGTGATAATTTGAGAAAGAAATACACAGTACAAACACATATAAGTGGTGCAGAAAAAAATATAGATAAAATAACTAAGAGTAAGAAAAATAATAAAAGTAACTTCCAAGATTAATATATTATAAACACATATTGATGCACCAATAAAAAAAATAAAAACAATAATAAACAAAGAAAATTAAAAAAATCTAAGATTAAAGTTACCTATATATAATATATTAATATCATTAAATATATCTATAATATATAATATAATATATATATATATAGTATTAATATATATATATATATAAATATATGTATATATAATATCTAAATAATAATATTAATATAATATATAATTATTAATATACTCATAATATATATATATATATATATATATATATTATATATATAATATATATATTAAATATATAATATTTAAAGGCTTAACTATAGGATTTATAGATGATTTATAATATCAATATATATTTCTATAATTATTTTTTTCCAGTACTCACGGTAACAGGGGTCGTATCGTAGTATAAGAAGACCCACTTAATAACAATAAATGTTAATGTATCATAGAATTACATATTTATAATTACTTAAAAAATAATTACTATATCTCTCTCATCACATGTACAAAGAAATAAATATTTCTCAATAGAAAATATTCATATAATAGCGCCGATACATAAATAAAAAAAACAAATAATAAAAATTAACAAAAGAAATAAATAAAATATAATTATTTTAATAAATTCGTTAACTTATTATATATTACGCGTAGCATCTACGTTTTAGTAGCATCTCACCATTACATACCTACATTCTACGAGTTTCTACTTGTACTATTTAAGTATGCACGATAAAAACTTATTACCCTTGTATAAATAATATATAGTAGAAGATATCGAGCTGTGCGTGAGTCTATGCCCGTTCCCAAGTTATGCATTCCATGATCTCAGTACGTGAGCTCACTCTCTCTCCTCGATGTCGCTCATTCCTCTAATTATCCCTTACACAGATTTTGCACTTATGATTAATATATTTGTTAGTACTCTATCTCTCTTACTCAATAATCCATTAAGTATATCTCATTATAACATATCCAATTAACACAATAATACCTGACGCTAACATAAATTCCTTCTGTGTTCAAAAACCACTTAGAGCTGCATATCCAAGCTAATACTTTATAGTATCCTATTATCTATATATACCAACCGAGTGAGAAGTTTACCAATGTACATCTCATAGTATCATATACTATCATATATATCACTAATTATCTCCCACAGACGTTTTCCTTACTATTACATCACTACATATTCTAAAATCATATGACACTTCTGACAACTATTCCTGTACATATCTCCGATCTCATATAAATATAAAACTTATCTTCACCTATAATGGTAACAATTTGATTATATATTGTATACAACCAGATATCTATCATATGCGTAAGAAATAAATAATATTACTAGATTAAATATGTTAAATCGATTCAATTTTCCATTCACCCCACAAATAATCTAATTATATTTTTTTATATACCTCATTTTATTTATTTCAAATAATAAAATTCGATTACTTTAGCTATATAGATAATCGACATCTATAGTATAATATATCGATTTTTTCTGCGTCAAAGATGATACAATATATGCTTATTTAAACAATTAATTAATTTCAATTTTTACATATCTAACATATTCCGTTTAAAATTCTTCAAAGTCTATCAGAACCTCTGAAAAGTTTAATTCAGTCTATTTTTGTGTTAGTTACTTTTAAAATTTAGTTATAACTTTGAACCATATCCTCCAGCTACATGTTATTAGAAAGATGCCGCCTTATACTTAATGGAGTTATATATGCTATTTATATATTGATACGTTATAAAATTCTATATTTTTAATTTTTAATAGATGAGTTTAGCCCAAATCTCCCCCTTCTAAATATTTTTAAAATTTTTTAGTAAAATATTTACAAATATAAAAATATTGATAGTAATAATTATAGAGTCATCGTAAAGGCATATCATTCTGTCTAATAAGAAATAACAATGTGTGAGTCCAATAGTTACTATCCTTAATAATCTATCTGCAGGACGTTCAGTCCTATTCTAGATTAAATTTAATTATTATATTATTTTGTTGTACCTAATATTATATTATTATTAAATTAATTAGTAATATTTGAAGACTAGGTGATAAGGAACCTAATTAATAATTTAATTATTGAGTAATTATTTTGAATATGTAATTAAAGTAGTTATGAGTACGAAAGAAGTTGGTTCTGTGAATAAGCGATTAGTTAGTAATTTACTGTAGTAGTAGTAATAGTAGTTAAGTTAAGTTAAGTATTAATATATATATAAGTAGTAGGAATAAAAATGAAAAATTAGTTATGTTAAATAAAAATTTAAATATAATATAATTAATTATGTACTTAAATTCTAGCAGTGGAAAAATTTTTTAAAATGATTAATATTTAAGTATATTAGAAGAAGAAAGAGAGCTCTAATTAATAACATCCAACTTGTCAACGCCTCTCATAAATGATGTAATTATAATATGCGTTATAGAGTATAATAGTTACTCTCTTCTCTCTCTCTCTTAATCATTACTTCTTCTCTTCATTCTTCTATCTATCTTCTCTCGCTACTC
>JABUQX010124051.1:15000-17500 GCA_015478945.1 Trachelipus rathkii | reverse complement strand
TCTTCATCGGTCTCAGAGTCACCTCCCTTTCCTCCATAGTGGTCTCCCCCTCCTCCACCTGTTCATTCACATTCAACAGTTCTCTGAAGAATTCCGTCCATCTCCGGTTTATGTCTATAAATTCTCCTTTCTTATCCTTGATATTGCACACTTTCCTCTTTGATCCTCTATCCGTTTTCGCAAGTCTAAAAATCTTCTGCCTATCCTCTCTCACATCGTCCATCATTTTTTTATGCCTCTCTCTTTGCTGCCTCCTCTTTTACTCATCTTTTTACTCCTTCATGTCTCATCTCTTGCCTATGCTAAATGTGCAGTTCTGTTTTTCAACTCATCAATATTGTTTTCCTCTTTATTGCATCCTTCACTTCTTCAGTCCACCACCTTGTGTCTTTTTCTCGTTCCTCCTACCCATCTTTTACCCAGGATCTCCTCTGCTGCCTTTCTTACCGTTTTTTGTATCTCCCCAGTCTCTTCTGCTCCTTCTAATTGTCCTAGGTCCTCACTTATTTTTTAAACATAATCCCTTTTCCTGTCACACTCCTTCAGTCACTCCGCTTTAATCACATTTCTCTTTTCTATGTTCTGCAACTTTTCTGTTCTCTATTTACATATATTAGTATATATATATATTATATATATATATTATATATATATATTACATATATTATATATATATATATATATTACCCACAACACAACACCCAACTCCCCCTCGAACACCCCAGCGCTCACCCACCCCGTACGAGCCCCCCGACCGAAAAACTAAAATATATATATATATATATATATTATATATATATACTATATATATAATATATATATATTATATATATATATATATATATACTATATATTATATATATTATATACATAAATAATATATATATATTATATAAAGTATATATATATATAATTATATATATATATATTTACTATATATATATATAATATATATATTATATATTATATAATGATATAACTATATATATATATGATTTGGTTTTTACTGTGGGCGAATCTGCAGAGACGTTTTTACAGGATTCTGGTAGAAGGAATTTAGCTTAGGTTGTGTAAAGGAAATTGAAAGTAAGCGAGCGATATAGAGTAAGGTTATGGTCGTGAGTGAGGACAGTCCTCAGCTGTGAAGTTATGTGTTGACTGTGAATGTGAGCACCTGGAACAAGGTGTCTGAGTTTAAATATCTAGGAAAAATATGTTGGATGAAAAGGGAACGGATGATCAGAGTGTAGTTAGTTAGGAAAGTTATTGGAATGGTAGCGGAAGTTGCTGGAACAATTAAATCCTTGGGGATGTAAAAGGGACTAAATCTTGAGAGCGCTAGGGTCTTACCATGAGGGTATGTTGGTTTTACCGTATTAATGCCCCATCAGTAGTGAAACTCATTGGTCGGAATAAGAGGGTATTTGATCTAAAGTTACAATGTGCTCAGATGGACAATGCTTAGGGGCGTGTTAGGCGGTAAGAAGAATTTGGTAACAATGAGGAATGAACGCATTTGGGAGTTATGTGGTGTAAAAAAAAGGAGTTAAGTGACGAGAAAAATAAAGTACGTTTAACGATTATTTGGTCATCTATGGAAAAAGGATAAATGAGTAGATAGTCCGGTGTAACTAAGCGATGAATAGTGTGGTGTTCTGGGAACGACCGACTGGTGAGACCGAAGGAAAAGTGGATTTGAGTCAATAAAGAAGCCTGGAGGAGAGGTAATGGTGAGTTTGGCAGAAGCGAAGAAGGAAGTGCATGGATAGGAGTGAATGGCGGGGTTTTTGTTGAGGGGGTATAGCTTGTCGGTCCACCTCACTATAGTTATGAACCCCTACATACGACGAGATGCTATAGTGAGGGTCCGTCGCCTTCCCGTGAAACTCTAGGAGGGATTTTTCTGACTTCGGGCCAGTCTTAGTTAAACGTAAAAAGCGAGTAGGTGTTAAGGCTGAGCTTTTCTTTTTACAATTGCGTCCAGTATTCTTCTTACTACCTTTTCTTTTCAGGTGGCGTGTATCGCACCTACCCCCAGGTCTTGGGGAGAGGGAAAGTGCGTGTGAATGATGATGATATATATATACTATATATACATATATATATATATAGATAATAATATATATAACTAATATACTATATATACTATATAACTATACTATATATATATATATATATTTATACTAATATATATATATATCATATATATTGTATATATATATATATATTAATACTCTTATATATATATCTAAATAACTATATAATATATATATATATATATTACTAGTATATATATATATATTATTATATATATATATATATATATATATATATATAAATATATATTAATATAAATATATATAATATATATATATATACTATATTATATATATATATAAATATACTATATAAATATACTATATATATATATCAGTATATAGTTAGCACTCACGGGCATAGCTATTCTAAAACGAAATTCTCTAGGTAATTTCTACACTAG
>JABUQX010124051.1:0-10000 GCA_015478945.1 Trachelipus rathkii | reverse complement strand
AGGTATGGTTACATATACCAGAAAAAAAATATTCCGGCAAGCATTTGGCCAATGTTAGAAAGAAAAAGTCAGCATCCTATGCATTTGACATTGAAGAATAAAACCAAAATGGCGGCCTGGTTGGTTTCTCATTGCGAAACTCTGTCAGGAAGAGAAATGCTGGTGGGAGAGCTGCAGAAGTACATCGATGTAAGAGGAAGAAGTTTCTCTCTTTTCTATGACACTTTCTTTATTATTATGATTATTATTATTATTATTATTATTATTATTATTATTATTATTATTATTATTATTATTATTATTATTATTATTATTATTATTATTATTATTATTATTATTTATTATTATTATTATTATTATTATTATTATTATTATTATTATTATTATTATTATTATTATTATTATTATTATTATTATTATTATTAACATAATTATATTATTATATATTATATTATTAATATTATTATTTATTATTATTTATTATTATTATTATATTATTTATTATTATTACTTATTTTTATTTATTATTATTATATTATTATTATTATTATTATTATTATTATTTATTATTATTTTATTATATTACCTTAAACCCAATTGCATATTATTTTCCATTTAAGGTAGATATTTATGGAGGATGTGGCCATTTAGATGTGGAGGAAATTTGTGGATTGTTAACAGGCACTTTTTGGAATCTAATTACAAGGTTTTATTATAAATCGTTTTTTTGAAAATTCTATATGTAAAGATTATATCACTGAAAAGTTTTTCAATGTTTTGCCATAAGTATTAGTATATATATATATAATATATATATATAATATAATATATTATATATAAATATTATATATATATATATATATATATATATATATATATTTATATATTATATTATATATATATATTATATATATATATATATATATATAATATATATATATATATATATAGTATATATATTTATATATATATATATATATATATATAAATATAATATATATATTATATAATTATATATAATATTTAGTATATATATAATATATATTATATATATATATTATATATTATATATAATATATATATATAATATATATATATATATAATATATATATATATATATATATATATATATATATATATTATACTATATATATATATAGCCAGTCTTCTACCAAATTGCACCAGAGTATCTGGGAAAAATTTAAAGGTTAGGGCTAAATTAATAACCGACATATTCCGAATATTGTGGTTTGAAAGTGTTCGAGTAAAAAGAGAATTTGTTCCAGAATTTACCAGTGGGTAATTTTGAGGACGTAGATGTGGACGGGGAAGGATGGAATTGTTTTACACGGGCCATGAGAGATCAGAAAAGGAGTGTTCGTTGCAGAGAGAGAGGAGTGAGAGAGAGGAGAGAGAGGAGAGAGAGAGAGAGAGAAGAGAGAGAGAGAGGGAGAGAGAGAGAGAGAGAGAGAGAGAGAGAGAGAGAGAGAGAGAGAGAGAGAGAGAGAGAGAGAGAGAACCCTGTCCGTTGCAATAACGAGAATATAAGGAAAATGATATAACAATTCGATTGTATGAGTGGAACTACCTCAAATATTTGAGGCAAACCAAGATATAAATATATTTTCCTGATGCAAACCAGGCAAACCAAGATATACATATATTTCGTATTTATACCATGGGCATACTTCTTTCAACGGCGAACGACACCTCTATAAGGTGCAAGGAGTTGAGATGGTGTTAAGAAATTTTGAAAGCTCCTCAGAACACTCACCTCTTAGAAGATTGATTAATGAGACATAAAATGTGATCCTTCTATGAAAAATAACGAGAAAAAGAAGCACCATGAACATTAAGGACAGACTAAACTGATAGTTTTGTGCTTTTGAAAATGTTATACGTGTGTGGAAGATTGCATAGAGCAGAAAGATGAAATTTTGAGGAATTGAAGCCAAGTATATTTTCTCTGCTTCAATTAGAAATTTGAGAAAGACCATAGTTTAGTTGCTTCAAGGTTATCCTCCAAGCTTAAGCTATTTGCAGTTAACTGCGAATTGAAATAAGTATTGAAGGGTGGAGACATCGGCAGTAGTAACAAGGGGATTCCGCATGGAAATGACCGCGACCTTTTTTGACCTTTTCTGACCGCGACCTTTTTTGAGCTCGAATTTTTACCTGACCTTGACCTTTTTTGGCCTTCACCTTTTTGGGCCTTGACCTTTTTTTCGACCAACCCTTTGGTCTTCCATGGGTCAATTTTGGCCCAAATTTTTACCTACCCTTGTCCTTTTAGGGGAAGTCGATTTTTTGAGAACCCTAATTTTTTGAGAACCCTAATTTTTTGAGAACCCGGATTTTTTGAGAACCCTAATTTTTTGAGAACCCTAATTTTTTGGCAACCCTAATTTTTTGGCAACCCTAATTTTTCTAGCTTGGCAACCCTATTTTTTGCAACCCTTCGAAGAAGGGTTGCGCCAAACGTTGCGTCAGCAACCGTTGTACGTAACCCCGCCCTTAATTTTTTCGACATGGGGGTCAATTTTTGCAAGGGCTGCGGTAGTCGGAGTCGGAGTCGTGGGGTCGTGCGTGGAGTCGTTGCAATTTTCCCGGAGTCGGGAGTCGGAGGTCGGAGTCGCGATTCGAAAAACTCTGTTTGCCAAGTGGAGTCGGATCGGGAGTCGGAGTCGAAGATTCCTGTGCAAGTGGAGTCGGAGTCCGGAGTCGGAAGTCGGGAGCGGAGTCGGAGTCGAAAATTTAGAGAACTTATTATTATATTATTATTATTATTATTATTATTATTATTATTATTATTATTATTATTATTATTATTATTATTATTATAATTATTATTATTATATATTATTATTATTATTATTATTATTATTATTATTATATTATTATTATTATATTATTATTATTATTTATTATTATTATTATTATTATTATTATTATTATTATATTTATTATTATTTTGGTTATTACCAAAGCTTTAGAAAACCCCGCCATCACTCTAAATTATTTTGTACATTGATTTAATTCCTTAAAATAATCTTTGAAAAATATAACAGAGAAGAGGAAGATATATTTACATAGATTTCCCGAACGCGTTTCGTCTCTATACGGGACATCTTCAGCAGGATTATTCTTGTAGCGAATGAGTCTGTTAAATTGATATTATAATAAGCTAAATCATTATGATTATTGAGTCTGACTTTAATAGATATATTAAAAATTTTATGTTAATTGTCTGGTTGCGTGGTTTTGATGTAGAAAGGCCTCCGCAATTTTACAGTTTTCTGGACTTCCACACGAATCCGTTATAATATTGTGAAGTGTTATAGAAAATATACTAATAGTTGATTTGACATGTGCCGTATTGAAATGTTCAAAGATTTGCTGGGACCTAGAGCCGTTGATATGCCCAGTCCGACAATCTATTCTTCGTGTAACCAATATATGTCGACGTAAAGTCTAACTCAGGGCAGTTAAATTGGTACACAACACAACGTGATGGTTGTCGGGCAAAGCATCTCTTGTGCTAAAGGAAAATGACAGTTGTTTGGACTATGTATAGTCTGACTTTAAAATTTTTGAGGTGTCTTTAGTTGAGGTGGAAGAAATTACAAAATATTTACGAAGACACTGTTCTCTTCCTTATGACAAATAGCATTGGAAGTTTTTGAAGAAGAAATTTATCGAATTTTTCTTATTATTTTTAATTTCTTCTATTATATAATTTTGTAAAGGGGTTTTATTAATTAAATTTTCAACGGATATTGTGGATGAATCCAGTTAATTAAACTTTTACTTAATGCGGGCAAAATTTCTTCATCAAACAGTCTTTCAGGTTGAACATAGGGGTATGCTCTGTTAAAACTAAAATTTTTTACGATAGATTACTTTGTAAATAAGGTCCGGTGAATAGGGAGGATCCATGGTCAGTATTACAGACCATTTATCAGTGGGTTTGACCATGCCATGCCTGTAGATAATAGCCGTCAAGAAATTAAACATCTGATTTGATGTCTAAAAACAGATAAGCATATATGTAACCTAAGTTTCGTATGGAATTTTAAGCAGACAAACTCTTGAAATTTTATTGATGAACTGGATGTATATGGATCTATGTCCTAAAAATAGTGAAGGTGTCGTCGACATACCTTATGTAAAAAAAACGGGGTTAAGTTGTTTGTTTCACGAAGGATTTTGTTTTTTCCAGATTGGACATATTAGAAGTCGGCAAATGTAGGTCCAAGTGGCGAAAGCCCATCGGCACTCCATCAGTTTGCAGATATATGTTTTCTTTAAATTTAAACGGTTTGAGTACAACAAATTAATAAAAGGTTCTTCATATGTTGTTCTGATATATCTGGGGGGGGGGTAGGTTATTTGAGTGATACACTTCGTTAATTATTATATTGTCAATCGTATCAAGAACCGGTACATTTATGAACAAAGATTCTACATCAAGTTAGGCGAATATATTAGTGGCTTCAAGTTTTAAGTTTGATAAATTACATAATGTTTCATTATTTGATTTAACTAAATGAAAAGAGTTATTATACGATATGGTAGAATAAGTGCTGTTCAGATATTGGGCAATTTCGTGTTGTAAACCGTTCTGCCACATATATATTACAGGTCCCAAAGGGTGAATTTCTGAGTTTTCTAATGTATTTTAGGCAAATCCATATTATATATAATATATATAATTATTATATATATATATATATATATATATATATATATATATATAATATATATATAATATATATATATATATAAATATATAATATATCATATATATATTTATATATTATATATATATATATATATATATATTATATCCCCAATTTATTTAAAAACTAGTTGATAAATATTTGTAAGAAATATTTGTTATTTTAGATTACCAATAATCTCTTTTCTAATGCTATGTTATTATTATTATTATTATTATTATTATTATTATTATTATTATTATTATTATTATTATTATTATTATTATTATTATTATTATTATTATTATTATTATTTTATTTATTATCTATTATTATCATTATTATTATTATTATTATTATTATTATTAATTATTGAAACTGAAAGTATTAAACTGTTAATTTTATAATGGCTGTTTTTATAATAAAAATAAAAATTTAATTTGCATTATAATTACGTTATACATTTGTGTCCAAAACGAAACATATTTGTTGTCATGTGTTGCGCCTACATCTTTATGACTTTACGGTAGTTTACCGTATAGCATTTGGAGATTAAATTCATTGGAAAAGTGGTATAGTTTTTTATTCTCAAAAGCAAGCGAAAAAAAAATTGTTGAAACAAAAAAATGTTTTACTGTAACTCTGTAAGCACTAATCTGAGTCAGAGTCGAAATTTTGAATTTGACGGTAATATTCAAGAGGTCGGAGTCAGAGTCGGAGTTGGAGTGCGGAGACTCAGGAACTCAGAGTCGGGGGCTCGGAACTTCGTTTAAGTCGGAGTCGGAGTCGGAGTCGAGTCGAAAATTTTTGTTTAAGTGGAGTCGGAGTGTCGGAGTCGGAGTCGGAGTCGAAAATTTTTGTTTAAAGTGGAGTCGGAGTCGGAGCGGAGTCGAAAATCCAAATTTGAATTTAAGGAGTCGGAGTCGGAGTCGGAGTCGAAAAATTTATTTTACGACTCCGCAGCCCTGAATTTTTGCCCACGGTAATTTTTGGCTACCCTTTGATCTTCCGTGGGTCATTTTTGGCCCACGGTTAATTTTTGGCTACCCTTGTCTTCCAATGGGTCAATTCTTGACCACGGCTTAAATTTATGGCTACCCCTTTGGTCTTCCATGGGTCAATTTTTGGCCCACGGTAATTTTTGCTACCCTTTGGTCTTCCATGGGTCAATTTTTGACCCACCCTAATTTTCGCCAACCTTTGGTCTTCCATGGTCAATTTTGGCCCACGTAATTTTTGATCTTCCTTTAGGGGCTTAGCCCTATTTTTTGATGTCTTTACCTTGTTTGACCGTGATATTTCGGCCTTAACCTTGCCATATACCATGGGTCATTTTTTGCCCCCGGTAATTTTAGGGCACCCTTTAGGGGCTTAGCCCGTTTTTTTGATGTCTTAACCTTGCCTTGACCATGATATTTAGGCCTTGACCTTACCAGATACCATGGGTCATTTTTGTGGCCCCGCCAATCTTTTTGCCCACTCGTGCGTCACCCGTCACATATTCTTCCTAAACCGTGTACGCATGTATGGACCTTACCCTAACTTGAACACCTACACACGTGCGCGTGCGCGCACACACACACCACACCACACACCACACACCACACACACACACACACACACACAGCACCACCACACACACACACACACACACACACACACACTTACACTTATACAGACATTCACTATGCCACTTATACACACATTCACTATGACACTTACATTTACCCATAGACACTTACATTTACACTTATACTCACGTACAAACACACTGCCAACCCTTTGTTCGTCCATGGGGTCAATTTTGACCACGGTAATTTTTTTTGTCCTTCCTTTAGGGCTTACCCCTTTTTTATGTCTTAACCTTGTTTGACCATGATATTTCGGCCTTGACCTTGCCATATACCAGGGTCAATTTTGACCCACGCTAACTTGATTGCTTTGATGGTTCCCAATCACCGCTAAGAAGTACTAGTGATTGCTTCTATTAGTGTTCTATGAGTATTAGATGAGTGCCAGGTGAGTGCCAGGTGAGTGCCAAGTGAGTGCCAATGAGTGCCAATGAGTGCCAAGTGAGTGCCAATGAGTGCCAAGTGAGTGCCACATAGTGCCAAGTGAGTGCCACATAGTGCCAACTGAGTGCCACTTTTTTCAAGCCTTTTCTAGCCTCCCCTGATCCCCGAATAGCCCTAATAGGGGTGTCTACCCCTAGGTTATAAGGTATGAGGAATCGATTGGTGTATATTACAATCTGCTAGAATGCTTCCTACTATGAGTTAGTATTTTTATAACACTTATAAGCACTTACACTCGCCATAGACACTTACACTAGCCCATATACACTTACACTCACACGCACAGGTACACTTACACTTACACTCACACCCCTCGAAGCTCAATTTTGTTTGGCCGCATCTTTGGAGGCTCATCTTGAATGAAGTCATTCTTTGATTACCAACCATATTGATGAGTCCATTCTTTGAGGACTCATCTTTTGCATCTACCTCTAGATCATAAGCTGCCCACCAGGCCGCAGCAATCCCCCTCCCCGCAAAGGATGGAGGCCCCGCACCCGCAGGTGCGACCCGCCGCGCGAATGAAAAATATATATATATATATATATATATATATATACTATATATATATAATATATATGAATAAAATATATATATATATATATATATATATATATATATACTATACTTTAAGTCATTCATTTTTATTTCATGCTTAAGCATTTTTTATTAAAAACATTTTTCGCGAACCTAAAAACTGTAACTCATTACAGACCTATTATTACACATTATATTTATTAACATTATTTTTACTAATATTTTTATTATTTTTTTTTTTAATTAATAAATTTTTAAAAAATTTATGTAAGAAGAAAAAAACCAGAGTGCCTTGATATATAACATTTATTTTACTTACAACTGTACGAAAATTATTAAAAACATTACATTACATACCTTAAAGCCAGTAAATCAGTTAAATCAATAAAGGTGTAAACCTAACACCAAGAGGGAAGTATGCCTTTTGTTTACTGCTTTACTCGCTTTAACTCATGTTTACTGCTTTAACTCAAGTTCTGTACGTTTTTAACCTTATATGTTTTACTTGCTTTAACTCACAATTTATTAACATTACATACCTTAAAGCAGTAAATCCAGTAACATCAATAGAGGTCGTTTACCTAAATAGCAACAAGGGGTTAGTACACTTTTGTTTTACTGCTTTATTACTGCTTTAACTCATTGTTTTACTGCTTAAAACTCATTGTTTTACGCTTAACTCATTATGTGTTTACTTGCTCTACCTCATATATTCATTGAACATTACAACCTTAAAGCAGTAAATCAGTAAAATCTAATAGAGTGTGACCTAACACAGGGGGAGGGAATTAGGATGCTGTTATTGTTTTACTGCTTATACTGCTTTAACTTCATCGTTTTTACCTGCTTTAACGTTTCTGCTTTAACTGCTTAACTTTTCTGCTTTCACTGGCTTTAACTTTCTGCTTTTACTGTTTTTAACTTTCTGCGCTTTTACTGCTTTAACTCATATATTCATTAACATTATTATTGTTTTAATACTTTTTATTCATTTTATTATTATTTCTTATTTATTTTATTATTTATTTATTTATTTTTATTATTTTAGCTTTATTTTATTATACTTAGTTGTTATTTACTTCATGCCTTTTGTTATTATTATTTAGAACACACAACACACACACACACACACCACACACACACACACACACACACAACACCACACACATACACTTACACTTATACACACATTTACTATGACACTTATACACACATTACACTATGACACTTACATTACCCATAGACACTTACATTACACTTATTACACATCAGCCTGGTCCCACACACACACACACTTACACTATACACACATTCACTATGATACTTATACACACACACATTCACTATGGCACTTACATTTGTCCATAGACACTTACATTATTACACTACACTCACACACAGCATTTACTTACCTCACACAGATTTATTACACTCACACCAGATTTACCTATACACTCACACACAGATTTACTTAACACACACAGATTTACTTACACTCTCACACAGATTCACACACACACACACCACACACACACATACACACACACACACCCACTCACACGCACACTCTACACATATAACTTATAATTTATTAAAACATTTATGTTTTAATTAACACGTACATTTACTATTACTCCATTCAATTATAACTAAGAATTATTCAAAGTTTCTAAAAAACTCTGAATAATAAATCAATCATTAATCTTGAACAAAAGACATTATTAATTAACTGTTAAATACTTTTGTGTTTATAATTGAGAAAGAAAGTTTAAAATAACTTTTACTAAATTTTATGAAATTTTATTTAAAAACATATATTTACGTACCTTAAAGCAATTAAATCAGTAAATCAGTAAAGGGAACAAGCCCTAGCACCCTCTACATCAAGCCATGCACGTTTGTTCTATTGACTACTTGCTTACATTCAATCTATTAACATGAATAAGTATTAAAATAACGCAAAATAAGTTCTTCTCTGCCTAACATTAACATGTATTATTAAATCATTTCTAAAGTTTTTTAATTTAAAAATAAACAATTATTCACTACATTTATATTATTCACTCGATGTTTACTAAAAAAAATTTCAAAGTTTTTTAAATAATCAGGGTTTTCTTTATTTATTATTATTATCCATGTACATTGACAATCCATCACGAGAAAAACAAACAACCCGCACTCCTTACAGATTCGAAACTGACCTCTCTCTGTAAAAATGTTTGTTTGAAATAACTACTTGGTAGGGTCTAAATTAGGGATAATCCTTTTTGTAACCCGGGGCGATTTTAAGCCTAATTCCAGGTCAAAATATATATTTCAAACTGACCTTTTCTGTAAAATGTGGTGCGATAACTACGTTAGGCCTAAATTTAGGATAAGCCTTTTTGTAGACGGGCTAAATTAATCCTATACAGGTCAAAAGGTAAATTCCCGTATAGACCAAGAATCATTGTATATATTTTTATAAATATATTCTCAAACTGAAACATGCGGATTCGGTGAATCCTATTAAGCAGGTAAAAAGATAAGTCCCTACTTGTATACGCTGTGTAAAAAAACATAAAAAACATTAATCCTTATCTCTATATGAACCTACGCTTAATGTGCCCATATATGTTCCAAAAAGAGAATATTTAATCGCTTAAATTAAAATAGATCTTTGACTCCCA
>JABUQX010124050.1:10000-25548 GCA_015478945.1 Trachelipus rathkii | reverse complement strand
TATATATATATATATATATATATATATATATATATATATATATATAATTTTTGTTTTTCTTTTTTCTGTGTCTTCATAAATAATTACTTTACCTGTTTCAAAGGTTCAGTAATATTTTTATTCATAATTGATCAGAATTAGAAATGCCACGTGCAGCAAGTAATGTAACTACTTTTAGAAATAAAAAGTGCGCCCCTAGCATAAATGTAACTTCGTTGTGGACTTGGTAAAGAACGGCATAAGCACTCGGGGTCGGAGGTCTCATGCCGCAAATTCGGTAACAAATATGGTTGACATCAAACATATTTCGACTGACCAACAATACATACATATATATATATATATGTTATATATATATATGGTATATATATATATAGTTAGCATATATTGGTTATTATATTAAGGTTATTGTTGGTTAAGATATTATATATATATATATATGTTACATAATGTATCAATTACCAATATATAAAATTTACCAGGCATCCCTCACCCGCTGGCACATTCCTTTCTTAGGAGGGCAAGGAGGAGTATATATATATATGCTATTATTGTTGTTATATATATATATATATCTATATATATATATATATATATATATATATATATATATATATTATAAGAGAAAAAAGTATATATACATCTACATAAGGCGGCTATATATATATATATATATATATATATATATATATATATATATATATATGGTATATATATATATATATATATATATATATATATATATATATATAAGTATATATACATATGAGATCATGAGAAAAGTAAATTACCAATGACTTCTTACATTTAATCAAGGCACTCCTTACCTAATAGGACCTTCTCCGAATGAAATTTCTATAGCAATACCTATTTTCTTACATAACGTTCTCAAACGCACGGACTTTTCAGAAGTCAGAATTGACAACTCAAGCCATTTTATGGTTTCTGCCATTTCAGAAAGTTCATTTTTATCTAATTGATTTCCATTATTTTATGGCTAGAAAATATAGATTTAAACATGAAGTTTCTTTTATATTTATTTGTTTGGCCTCAGAATTTACAGCAAAATTTTCTCAATCTCTGAGCTCGATTTTCTCCTGGCAAAATGCCCCGAAGTATGCCTGAAGAACACCATCTCTGCATCAGTGCACAAACAGACATTCTTTCCCCACCAATCTATGTTGAAATGAAAACAGAACAGTGGCTGCTGCTAGACGTCTACGGTCAGCTTGAGTATTTTCTGTTGCTGTTCTTTGATGCTTTTTGCTGCGGGGAAATCTATAGATTACCAGCTGTCCATCAACCAATGAACCATCTGATGAAGGGCTGCTCCTACAGAAGTCTGATTACTATCCGTTACTAGTTGAAGATGGGTTACATCTGGCAGGCGGAAGAGCCGTGTTTCGGAGCGATTCTGATTTCAATGTTTTAGAAGTGCTCTTTCTTCTGCGGTCCACTCTTTTAGATTGGTGCTCGGTTTTTTCTGATAAAGGGAAGTTACTGTTTTTGCAAAAACAAGAGATGAAAAGTGAGGTATTATCCAATCATTTCAAAGAATCTTCAAGAGCTGCTGGAATCTCTCGAGGAAGAGAGTGGCACTTGGAAATTTCGGACGTCTCGTTTTTCTGAAGGAGGGGAAATCTACCTGAAGAAACATGATATCCCCTGAATAGTTAAGAGGATGACAGTGAATTCACTTTCTAAGGGAGATTTTGAAATAATTTTTAAAGAAGCTGGAAAACCGTCCTGAGGATAAGTCTTCCTGCTGTTCGGTAATTGATGAAAAATTAAGCTGCAATCTAGATATATGTTGACAAACTAAAGTTGTCTAAAGATGCAGTCTATTATTCTTTTTGAGGAGTAGCCCCGCGTCTTCCGCACCATATGGTTAGAAACATATTCAAAAGGCCGAAAGGAAAGAAAGAGAAGAAGTTTTTTTCAATGTCCTCCGGTCTTATTGAAATATTTGAGGATATGCCCTCTGAAGGTCTATTTTGCTGAAAATTTTTGATTCATGTAGTTTTGAGAGGTCTATATCTGAGGAAAGAGGATACCCATCTCTTTTACTTTTTGCATTCAAAGATTTGTAATCACCACAAGACCTCCAAGTTCCTGGGGCTTTCTTTGGCACCAGATGGAGTGCAGAGAAGCCCAAGAAGACTTGTAAGGTCTGATGATTCCATTTTTCAAAAGAGTGTCGAATTCTACTTTTACTGCTTTTAATTTATTTTCAGGAAGACGGCGAGGTCTTGCAAAACTGAGGAGTATCGCCAGTCTCTATGCAGGCGAACAGTTCTTTGGGATTTAACTTGATAAGTTGGTCAAGTTGATTGGATGACTGCTTCAATGCGGGAAACTCTTGAAGCAAAGATGAGATATTAGAGTCTTCAATGAGCGTGGATTTGTAATGAAGGAACTTCCCAGCAAAGAGATCTAAAAGAGGTCAGAGCACATGGCTTTTGTTTTAGCAGCCTTCTTCCTTCAATCGATACCAAGTGTGGTAATTTCCAGTAAAAATCCATACAAAGATTGTAATGTGATATAAGCTTGTCACCACATAAGTCCTAGTTGAATTTCACAAAAGCTTCTTTGATCAGTTATATATAAAGTTGTTATTTCACCATCACAGTGATAGACTTACTGTATTGCCTTATGCGTCCAATTGGATATTAGTTGCAATATTAGGGATTTGATGTTGGTTACCATCGAAGAAGCGCCGGTCCCCAAAAGAAGCACCTGGTGTTCCAAGAGGAAGAGAGAATCTTGTGCCGAATCTAGACATCGATGGGCCAAGTTGCGAATTGACAGGCATAAATGAATCAGCTCGCTCTTCTAGTTTTCCGTTGGGGAGAGAATATGATCTAGAAGAGGGGCGAAACGAGGGTTGTATCTGTACATTAGCTTTGTCATGCCACTTGTACTATGGTCTGTATATTCTGCCTGTTGGCTGCGAAGTAAATGTGGGGAACAGAAGACGGAGGCCCGACTTTGACTATATGGATTTTAGTCCCACGGCGTTCCGGTTATTGATGTTGCGTTATTGCTTGTTGTTGTTCGTTGTTGTTGTTGTGTTGTTGTTGTTGTTGCTGCTGCTAATATAGCTGCTTGTGTAGTCGTTGCTGTGGACACAGCCATGATAGGAGTGGCTATCTGTGAATCCATAGTTGGTCGAATGTTGGTTGGGAGAGTCTTCAAGAACGGCATTCTGGATGATGTCTTCCAAATCTTTTAACAATTTCTGCACCATAACGGAGTTTATTTCTCTGTGATGAATGGAATGTGGCTTGCCACTGTAGGCTTGTTTAGACAAACTCGTTGAATAACGTCTTACTTTTTTCGTAGATGATAATGACTGCTTTCACAGCGGAATGTTGTTCGAGTTCTGCAAAGAAATACGATCCACGACATCTGTTGCCAATGACGAGAAGGCGTGGAAACACTTCGTCTTCTCAGGTGAATTTTCCAAAGTAAAACCAGGTTTTGAACCATTGAAGCCTAAGTGTCAAACACTAGAGGTTTCACCCCTGATCCTGGTGATTTTGCCCTCCTTCTTCAAGGTTAGGTGCGGTTGTTCGTCGTCAGAGAAGACATCTTCTTGAGAGAGAGAGAGAGAGAGAGAGAGAGAGAGAGAGAGAGAGAGAGAGAGAGAGAGAGAGAGAGAGAGAGAGAGAGAGAGAGAGAGAGAGAGAGAGAGAGAGAGAGAGAGAGAGAGAAAGAGAGAGAGTTTTCTACTTGAGTCTTGAGCGGATGTTCTTCCTAAGCCACCAATTATTTTGAAGTCGAGAAGTTGTAGCTATCTCTTCTTGTTCCTCCACTGCACAGGTTTCGGTTGAGGTTCTATTGAAGTCTCACGTAATTGCAGCTTTCTCAGTCAGAAGTCGCCTCTTCACCACCAGAAAACATTACGATTTGGTACCTCGAAGCTAATGAGTCAGCAACATAAGTAGTTCGAACCCTTTTTATAACTTATATCTATATAGTAAGGAGTGAAACAGCTATTTGTTTTTTTTTTGGTTAATTTTTATTAAACTTCTTTAATATATAAACACGTCTCGCTGACCTTCCAGTATAATTACTTTTTAACATATATTAATTTTTCTAATTTATTAATTTTAATTTAAAAAGTTTTGGGGTTTGGGTGTGACTTTTTGTGGACTCTTGATTTGCGACTTTTTTAAATAACAATTGTTTTTACCGACTTTTTATCTAGTTCTGTTTTTTTGCAAAATTTCTTTGTTATTACACCTTGATAATGTGTAGAAAAATACACGAACGTGATAGGGGATATTCTTTCTTCATTTTCCTTGTGGTTTATATATATGGGAGTATATATATATATATATGATATATATATAGAGTTAGGTATATATGTGTGTATATATAGTATATATATATATATATATATATATATATATATATATATATATGTTACCACACTCACTTGCAGGGCCCTTTTCCAGGAGTTGGCAAAAAAAAGAAAGAAAGTTAACTCACCCAATCTCATGCCTAACGCAATACCCTCAGGTAGGCGCGTACATGGGCCTTAAAGAAAAAAAAAGATTGAATACAGTAGGAAAACAGATGAAGTCAATGAGTTTCCAATGCTCACACAATATTCATTTGAGAGCAATTCACCTCTTGTGATACCATGGTAACGCAATGGTGTTGGAATGCGAGAGGTCAACTCCATCGAGCACCTACCGTTGTAATACCTATAGAAAAGAGATAGTTCGCCAGAGGGTCAATTGTGTTTGAAAGCAGAGGACGATTAATTAGCTTCTTAGCCTTAGCCACTACCTTATCCAAAAGAAGGGATGAAACAGTCACCCTAATTGTTAGAATAGTATTCCATCCAAGGGCGGAAAAGACCCTTACATAACTTGAGTAACCGAGCAAAAGTAAAAAATTCACCCAACCAGAACAGAATCCCCAGCTTTTTTTGAGGCCACCTTAGCAACCGTTGTGGTTTGAGGTTTCCAAGACAAGTTTTGTTTATGTTCAGTCCAAGAATGTTTTTGCTATTCACAGGTGAGACGTTAAAGCCGTCGAGGGAGAAACAAAGTTGGAAGGTGTCTTTGAGAGAGAGAGAGAGAGAGAGAGAGAGAGAGAGAGAGAGAGAGAGAGAGAGAGAGAGAGAGAGAGAGAGAGAGAGAGAGAGAGAGAGAGAGAGAGAGAGAGAGAGAGAGAGAGAGAGAGAGAGAGATATGAAGAATTTGTTTTTGAAGAGTTGAATTCCACAGTATTGTGGTGACACCACCGAGAAACCCCATCCAGACCGGCAAGAATTGAACCGGAAAGCTGAAGTCGAGAGGCAACTCTAGATGTAAAAGAGGGGGCAAATTTGAAATGAGTGGAAGAATGAAGAGTTGAGTCGTCAACATAAGAATGAACAGAGATAGAAGTAAAGCTAAGAAGATCGTTGATGAAAAGTAAGAATAAAGTTGGAGATAGAACAGAACTTTAAGGAACAGCAATTAATGGGAAAGAGGAAGAGGTCGCTCCGTCAACAAGAGCCTAAATAGAACGATCTGAAGGAACACTAGATATGAGCAAGAAAAGAGAAGGAGGAAACCCAAAGGAAGAGAGCTTATGGAGTAGCGACGCCTGCCATATCAGGTCAAAAAAGCCTTCGATATACCAAGCACCACCAGTCCACCACTCAAGACTCCCCATAGTCCCTAATGGCAGAAGACCATAGATCAGTGAGATAAGAAAGTATGTCACCAGTTGACCTCGAGCGTCGAAAGCCATAGTGATGATCTGAAAGAAAGGAGTGGGATTCCAGATGATTCGGGAAATGAGAGTTGAGGAGAGTTTCAAAGATTTTGGGCAAAATGCAAGTTAAGAGGTCACCCTATTTCTGGATCTGTTGACCTTACCCGGTTTCCAGCACTGAATAAAAGAAGTAGTATTAAGGCATGGAGAGTAGAGTTGAAAGAGGACAGGTGCCAACTCAGAAGCACACTCCCTCAAAGGACGAGGAGAATGCCGTCCGAGTCACTAGCCTTCCTGACATTCATAGAACTTAGGATCCCATGCACCTGCTCATAAGTAATGACAGGTAGATGGATGGAACTACATGGAAAAAGGAGGCCAAAGAGATTAGCCTTTTCAGAATGAGTGTTAGCAACAGAGCCGTCAGAAAAAATAAGAGTGGGAAAGCAACATTTAGAGAAGTTATTATAGATGTTATGTTTTAGACAAGAGGCAAGAAGTAGGGGAACCAAGAAAGTTAGAGCACTTCCTTTCAGTGAAAGTACGCTTAGCCTGTCGAATAATATCCCTACAACGATTCCACGCAGAATGAATATTAGAAAGAGGGATAGGAGCACGAGAGTTTTCCACGCCTGATACGCATTTGTCTCGCTCCTGAATGGCAAAAGAGCAAGTGCCATCGAACCATGAATTTTTGGGAGAAAATGATTTAGTTTAAGATGAAATGAAACTGCTCGTTTCTTCCGTACTCATATATATATATATATATATATATATATATATATATATATATATATATATATATATATATATATATATATATATATATATATATATATATATATATATATATATATATATATATATATATATATGTACATATATAAATACATATATATATATATATATATATATATATATATATATATATATATATATATATATATATATATATATATCTTATAATATTTTTTTCTTTCTATATATATATATATATATATATATATATATATATATATATATATATATATATCTTGCTGCAGGTTGAAGAAAACACGGAGATCATTATAACTGATCTAGAATACCTAAACTTTTTCGAATCCATTTTGGAAAACAAGACTCAGAGGTAGAAAATTATTATTATTATTATTATTATTATTATTATTATTATTATTATTATTATTATTATTATTATTATTATTATTATTATTATTATTATTATTATTATTATTATTATTATTTGTTTGTTTGTTTGTTTGTTTATTTAGCTAATCATTTAACTAATATTATTTTGCAGTTACATTAAGAATTTCTTAATGTGGAAAATAGTGTTGGAGTCATCATTCTATTTGCCGTCTCTCTTTGAAGATTTTCAAAAGTTACAATATAATCTTCTTGGAGTCGAGAAAACCTGACAAGAAAGGAATTTTGTGCCAAGATGGTTTTGAGAGAGTAAGTTATCATCACCCTGGGATAAGTTATAGTTACACGAGAGTAAGTTATCGTCATCCGGGAGTAAGTTATTGTTTCACGAGAGTAAGTTATCGTCACCCTGGGATAAGTTGTAGTTACACGAAAGTAAGTTATCGTCATCCGGGAGTAAGTTATTGTTACACGAGAGTAAGTTATCGTCACCCGGGAGTAAGTTATAGTTACACGAGAGAAAGTTATTGTCGCAAAAGAGTAAGTTGTGGTTACAGGACAGTAAGGTACCCTCACCCTTTAGGAAGGTATCGGGGCACGAGAATATGTCAACGTCACAATAGTGTAAGCTATTGCCACACGAGAGTTATCGTTCTCTATATTTTTATTTACATTATTTTAATTCATTTTCTCTGGTTGATAGGAAATTTTTATCGAAAATATTTTACATCATAAATTCGGTCTAACCACACAGGTTATCTAACCATAAGTTAGGTAAGTTATATCCATCTAACCGTAGTGGCTCTTAACCTTTTATGACCGCCACCAAAAATTAAGAGAACGATCAACTTCGTGACCCATAGAATGCTCTTATATATATCAGGCGCGGCTTTACGGGGGAAGCACAGGAGGCCGGGCCTCCTCTAAAAAAAAAATAAAAGCAACTAATGTAATAAAATAATTCAAATTACTATTTATTACTATTAAAATAATGTTTAAAATGTTATACAAGAACGCTAATTTTACATTAAGATCATTTATTCTCTTGCGAAACATTATTTTTCATAAGGATCATTGACTGGAGGAATTTCGATTTGTGCCTCCATGAAATCATAATTATAATGCTTTTAAAACACTGGTTGTCATGAGGATTTTTCCACAAAGCCTCCTCTCGAACATTCCCTTTGAGGAGAGATTGCCCCTTTACCAATAAATATGTGAAACATAAAATAAAAAAAAACTATTTTTTTTTAAAAATTAAAATAAAAAAACTTATTTAATATATATATATATATATATATATATATATATATATATATATATATATATATATATATATATATATATATATATATATATATATATATATATATATATATATATATATATATATATATATATATATATATATATATATATATATATATATATTTAGAGAGAGAGAGAGAGAGAGAGAGAGAGAGAGAGAGAGAGAGAGAGAGAGAGAGAGAGAGAGAGAGAGAGAGAGAGAGAGAGAGTTATACTAAAATTTACTATATTGAGACCGGATTGCCAAGGTGTAAGAAGCGAAGGAAAAAGTCCCAGATTTGGGACTCATGCGGGGGCAACGCTAAGTTCGAGCACGTAAAGATTTTAAGTGTGATTAGAGGCTGTATTTTGGATCACCCTGTCAATCAGTCTAGGTTTAACTCTAAACTGCAAGGTAGATAGCCATCCTCCCTCATGATGAAACTGTGTTGTCAATAACATTAAGAATGCATACGTAGTTTTGTGATATGCTGAATTATGGAAACTACGATGAATATAACTGGTTTGCAAGGTTTTTGGATCACGCACAGTGCAGGATTAAAAGGAGAGTAGTATTTGACTCTTGAAACCAAGGTGTAATTGCTGGACGGACAGGTATGGTAGAACTATAAGATGGTTAAAGAGAAACTTCCTCCGGTTTTAAATTATTGTAGGGTTGGTAACTCGTGGGTACGAGTTATCCTGGTCTGTTATTATTTTGCAACATTTTAATCAAGCAGGTTACGGGACAAGTTGGGGCAATAAACACGTGCATATTTTCAAGGTTTATGTTTGTAAAATGTGTTTTCAAGGTTTGTGTTTATATTTTCAAGATTTAGGTTTGAAAAATGTCGTACTCATTGAGCGTGAGTACGTGATAACCTGGTTTATTTTTGTTCAAGATTTGAAATATGTATTTGTTTTGTCCCGGTTTTCATGTGATTTAGCTTTATGAAATTTAATTATTGATATGGAGATTGACAAGCTGTATGTTAAAATTATATTATAAAGTCTTTTACTAATGGTGTTTACAGTCAAGAAAGGAAATTGTCATGTATGAATTATAAATTACGAAAATCTTTATTTATTATTATACCTCCGCGTTGAACAGCAGACAATAAGAGGAAAGAACTTTCACGGTGTATATATATATATATATATATATATATATATATATATATATACTATATATATATATATATATATATATATATATATATATATATATATATATATTGAAGTGCCTCCCCATGTTTTCGGTTCACGAGCCACCACTGATATATATATATATATATATATATATATATATATATATAAAAGATAGCTATATATATATATATATATATATATATATATATATATATATATATATATATATATATATATATATATATATATATATATATATATATAAATATGAAATATATAAATATATATATATATATATATATATTTATATATAATATATATATATATATATATATATATATAAAAAAAGCACAATAATATATATATGTTTATCAACTTTTAAATAAAGTTAAAAATATACGTCTGTTTTAATTTCTAATTTACGGATATATATATATATATATATATATATATATATATATATATATATATATATATATATATATATATATATATATATATATATATATATATATATATATATATATATATATATATATATATATATATATACTATATATATATTGGGGTCGTCAGGGGGGGGCATTGTCGTAGCTTTGACCTCGACAGTCACCTATTGGAATCGTGTTTACTTTTAAAGTTTCTAAAATAACATCAGTCAGTGTGGCACTATCATGACCAGAAATGTTTATAAACTGTAAAAAACGTTCAACTGGTTTACCGCTGCTTTTTACATAGCGCAAAATAAAAGTTAATTGATCACAGTGAGAGATATCTGGTGTCGAATCTACGCTAATACTATAGTATTTTGCAATTTTCACCTCTGACACAATAGTAGCAAAAACCTTCCCAGCCATCAATTGAATAAACTCATTGCATGTTGTAGAAGACAGGTATGAAACATTACCTTTACCAACATTTCCGAAGCGAGATAAATGACCTGCTAAAAATGGATCGAACTCTGCCAAAAGCTCAATACATCCAAGGAAATTGTCATTTTGAGGAGAGCCGATTATTTCATTTTCACCTCTAAAAGCAAGTCCACGTTATGCAAGAAATTTCAAGACAGCAACAACTCTACGTAAAACATTTTTCCAGTATTCACATTCTTTTTCATACTGGGTGTGCAGCTGTGAATCAATATGTACTTGTTTTCGGGCTAATAATGTAGATTGGATAACACTATTTCGATGGGCATCACTATTCTCATGTTCCAAGATACGGTTAGCATGTTTCCAGTCATTAAATCCTAGAGTGAAGTTACTGTCCTGGGTATTAAATAATTTGCACACAGAGCAGTACACTTTACCAGACGATTCTGAAAACAATAGCCACACTCGTTTAATGGTCTCACCATTCGTAAGCTGTCGAAAAAATCCACTGGGATTCAAATACCGAGTTCTTCCATCCTCATAAACTCTTACTGATTTTTTGAAACTAGTGTCTGCATCCACTTTTTGTTCAATATTTTTGTTAATAAATGATGAACGGAATTCATCAGTTATAATGCCAGGCCATGTTGCAGGGTCTTCGTATTGTAGAGTATGAGTAGTAGTACTAGATGGCACTTCTGCTTCTGTACAGACTAAAGTTTCAGCGGAATCATCATCAGTTTTACCCGAAGTGTCTTCTTCAACAGCTAGAAATATAGGAGTAGTTGTACATTCCGAAGCTGTACTGCAACTACTGACATTCTCAGTAGTTCCCTCAGCATGTGAGTCGGCTGTAGCTGTCACAGAAGATTTAAATATGTCTGATATCTTCCGAGTACATGCCACATCCTTCAGTCGCCTTTCTTCTTTTTCTGCTTTATTTTTCCGTTTTTGCGCTCCACTTATGTACCTTCTACCGATATCACGATCTCTTGCAGCCATTATCTATCTCTGAAAATGAGCCTATAACGTTTGAAGCTCTGTATTCGACGAACTATAATCACTATTCACCAAATGACAAAAATTTTAAAAGTAAACTGAAAACAGAAGCGTTTCGTTTCGGAACGTTCTGACTCAGAACGATCCGAAACGTTTTATTTCGCAGAACTCTTTCGAATGCGTTCTCAAAGAAATGCAAGAAAGTTTCATAATAATTTTTATTTTATAAATATATATATATATATATATATATATATATATATATATATATATATATATATATATATATATATATATATATATATATATATATATATATATATATATATATATATATATATATACTACTATATACTATATATATATATATATATAATATATAAGACATTATAAAAATTTCTTCCACAGCTTTGAACACACATTCGAACGAGTTCTTAAGCGAAAATATAACGATTTGGAACGTTTTTACTTTGTTTCTTACACGTTCGAACTTTGATTTTGTGCTAAAAAATAATAAGAGATAAACACTTTTAGGGTTGAATATATATTATATTAATTTACATCTCTGATGACACTACTTTGTATATATATATATATATATATATATATATATATATATATATATATATATATATATATATATATATATATATATATATATTAAGGATGTACCAGACAGGTTCCGGCTGAACCTCTATTTTTTGAAGTTCCGGTTCCAGCCAGGTAGCTTGGTTCCGGCCAGAACGATTTCAGTCGGACTGTCTTTCTTAATAAAATTCAGTAACTGATTTGTCATTTACACAGTTATGATTATGCATAAAAAATAATATTGAAAATTGATATACAGTCGTCCCTCGTAGAACGCGGGGGTTAGGTTCCTGACCCCCGCGTTATAGGCGATATCGCGTATAACTTTAAACCCCCTGAAAAATCATTAATTTTAAAATTTTTACCTTTGTATAAGGTGAATAAAATAGCAGCAGTATTTTATTTATCCTTAATAATAATTGAATAAATTTGCAGATACAATGTTATTTACAGAACAGTATATAAACATATTTTATTGACTAGTTAATTAGTAGGATATTTATTACATTACAGTACAGTACTCTACATATCTTAAAATGAGCAAAAAAGTTTATACAATGTACAAACCTTTAAAAAATTTGGAGATAAAATTGTTTTTATATATTTAATTGAATAGCCTGAGGACTGTAATATAAAATTTTAAAGTTTAGCCAATTGAGCACAAAAATAGTTTCTTTCAAATTGTAAATGAAGTTGGAGGTGTAAGAGATGAAGGCAGTCCAGAATCTGTAGGTTGTATTGGCTGCTTTTTTGAGAAATACATCGTTATCGGTAATTGACGCTTTTGCCTTTTTAGCTCACCAAATATTTCTTTTTTTTTCTTTTCATTTCATTATCTTAACATATGTATGTATTATTTTTATTTTATTTTTTGCAATTTTAATTTTTATCTTTTTAACATATGTATTACAGAATTTTAATTTTATTTTTGTAATTTTGTAATTTTAATTTTTCTTTTTATTATCTTTTTGCCAACCGCGGTATAGCAAGATCGCGTTCTATAAGACCGCGTTCTACGAGGGACGACTGTATGTGAACAAATATCATGATAAAATGACCTTCGACTCTATACTTTCGAAAACTTTAAATATGAAACAATATTTTCACACTCAAACGGGTAGCTTTAATACTCTAGAACGGGGTTGGGGATATTTTTGATTTTTATGAGATTTTTTTATTTATTTTATTTATTTAGACAGAAATCGCTTTCGTTTCCAGAGCCCGTTTGCGCACTTCTACATCACGTAAACGTCACAGTCAGGCGCCCGTTGGTAAATCCTCGATTTCGGGAATTAATAAACGGGCGGGCTGCGCGGAAGACTACTTTGTTTACAAACAAATCTTTTTACAAAACATGTGTCGGAAATGGCTTGCCAAAATTTTTTAATATTTCAGTTAACTTTTATATTAAGGATACTAATATATGTATTATTTCATAAAATAGACACATATAAGTATAAGAGTCATGGGCGTAGGCAAGATTTCATTTAGGGGGTGGCAAAGGTTGAGAATATATATATATATATATATATATATATATATATATATATATATATATATAAATGTATATATATATATATATATATATATATATATATATATATATATATATATATATATATATATATATATATATATATATATATATATAATTTATTATATATATATATATATATATATAACTTTATATATATATATATATATATATATATATATATATATATATATATATATATATATATATATATATATATATATCTAATTTATTATATATTTATATATGTATATCTATATTTGTATACTATGACTAACACCTTATATATATATATATATATATATATATATATATATATTTTCTGTTTCTGATATATAAAAAAAAGATAAATATACTATATATATATATATATAATATTTACATAACAAACATGATTAATAATTACTACTTTTATCTATCGATTGATGTTTCTTTTTCAGTTTTTCCACTAATAAACCCTTAAAAACTTCGTCTGGCAAAAATATAAAGTTCAATTTTTTATTTCGCCAAGATTTAGAGGGGGACAAGGGCAACCCTGTCCCCCCCTGTATACGCCCATGATAAGAGTATTGTTTACAATTGCCAGCTGATCCGACGGGCTCGCTCGGCCGTTTCCAGGTACTAAAATTTCCTGTTCTCTGATTGGTTAATGTAATTTTTTTCAATTCGAAGCGTTTCCGAGTCGATTTTGCACACGGGCTGCACTCGGGCTTCTGGAAACGCAGCTATAGTATATTCCTTTTTTACTTAATAAATTTATTGAACCGCTTATCCAAATTTTGGCTTGCAGAACTAAGAGCTCACAGTATGAATATGACAAGATTACAGATACTTCTAAAGAGACTCCACTTGTTAATCAGACAAGTTTTAAGTAGAAAATAGCTGTTTCCAGAAGCCCGAGTGCAGCCCGTGTGCAAAATCGACTCGGAAACGCTTCGAATTGAAAAAAATTGCATTAACCAATCAGAGAACAGGAAATTTTAGTACCTGGAAACGGCCGAGCGCCCGTCGGATCAGCTGGCAATTGTAAGCAATACTCTTATACTTATATGTATCTATTTTATGAAATGATACGATATATTAGTATCCTTAATATAAAAGTTAACTAAAATATTAAAAAATTTTGGCAAGCCATTTCCGACACATGTTTTGTAAAAAGATTTGTTTGTAAACAAAGTATTCTTCTGCGCAGCCCGCCCGTTTATTAATTCCCGAAATCGAGGATTTAACAACGGGCGCCTGACTGTGACGTTTACGTGACGTAGAAGTGCGCAAACGGGCTCTGGAAACGATGCATGTGCGCCTGTGTGCCCGCCCGGGCTGCAGTCGGGCTTCTGGAAACGCAGCTTATGTAAGGTGTAGCTGAAGTCGAAAAGTTCCGGTTCCGGCCGGAACTTTTCCAAGGTTCCGGAAAGTTCCGGTTCCGGCCGGAACCAAAAATTCTGGTTCCGGTACATCCCTAATATATATATATATATATATATATATATATATATATATATATATATATATATATATATATATATATATATATATATATATATATATATATATATATATATACTCTAAATATATAACTCTCTATAACTATAAATATATATATATATATATATATATATATATATATATATATATATATATATATGCTCTTGATCACAAAAACCCAGAAAACGAGCAGTTTTGAAATTTTGAAATATTTTTGAAAAAGCGTACTAAAAAAATAGGTTACAGGCCCAAAAGCGCAGGGCCCCCTAAGTGTGGGGCCCTGGCAGTGGCCCAGTTGGCCCATTGGGTAATCCAGCCCTGATAACGCGGTAACCATGCTTAGTAGGACATATGTTTATATGAACATGCTGATGCTTGGTAAGTGTGTGTGTGTGTGTGTGTGTGTGTGTGTGTGTGTGTGTGTGTGTGTGTGTGTGTGCCTGCCTTCACCAGTGCCCAGGGACGAACGAACGAACACGTCAAAACAAACGTATATCATTAAAAAACGAATATAAGAACGAAAAAACTGAATGAAACGAAAAAATAAAGCAGATCTCGGCTTTATAATAAAGCCGATCTAAATAGCTGGGCTTTATAAAAGGGGCGGGACTTAGTGACGTCAATATTCAACAGAAAATCACAGGCCTTAAAAACGTTTGGAGAGATGTGACCTCCACTACTATTATTACTTATAAAAATGCATGAAAAATAATACATTAAGTTTTTAATCTCCTCTCCAGTTTGCCTTACATCCACAACTACTTCATGCGCAACAG
>JABUQX010124050.1:0-5000 GCA_015478945.1 Trachelipus rathkii | reverse complement strand
ACGGTGTGGAAAGTGTTAAGGAAACGTTTACACATGCGTGCATACCGGTTGCAGTTTGTACATGATTTAAAGCCCGACGACTATGCTCTACGGTTTACTTTTGCCTGTGCAGTGTTAGGTCGAGACGATGACCTTCTAGATCGTGTAGTGTTTAGCGATGAGTCCACCTTTCATCTCAGGGGTAAGGTGAATGCCCATAATGTTCGTATCTGGGGTCTGAAAATCCGCATGAACTTGTAGAACACGAACGTGATTCCCCAAAGGTTAACTTTTTCTGCGCCATATCCCGACGCCAGGTCTATGGACCTTTCTTTTTCGCCTATCTCGATATGTTACAACAAATGCTCTTTCCACAATTATTAGAGGATGAAGCGGTAAACTTTATACGGCAGCAAGATGGAGCCCCTCCACATTGGAGTCAAATAGTGCGAGCGTGGTTGAACGACTTACTCCCAGATCGTTGGGTTGGTCATAATGGTCCAGACGACAGAGCTCTATATATCTGGCCCCCCCGGTCCCCGGACTTAACGCCATGCGATTTCTTCCTATGGGGCTGCCCAGTTATACGCAGAGTTGAAACGCAGAATTGAACATGCCGTTCCTTCCATTACTCCGGATCTGTTAACCAATGTTTGGGAGGAATTGGATTATCGGCTGAATGTATCCCCTATAACGAAGGGGCACATATTGAACATATGTAGGAAAAACTCTGTTCAATGACCTTCACTTTGATGTATGATATGCTGTTGATATTGTATATTACGCTGTTATAATAAAGCATTGAAACTGGGACATTCTTTTACGGACACCCAAGTAGTATATTATTGTAAAAATAATAGGATATGCCAACTTAGAATTTTAATACAAATATGTATATTTTTTATAAATTACAACGCTTATGAGGCCTAGTTCTTATATTTTTCACTAGTCGCAAAAGAAGCAAGTTCAAGTAACTAACGAAAGAAGTAATGACTCATTGAACGGCAACAGTCACTAGTCTCTTTTTTTCATCAGCAAACCAATTTAAGAAATTGAGAATACAGTAAAAGAAACACGTTTCAAACACGTTCTAAGGGATAATTACCGTGTAAGGAATAAACAACATTTGAGCCATGAGAGGAGCGTTTAGGAAATTTTGGAAAAAAGTTTGTTATCGAAACGAACTAATACAATTTAAAATTCTGATATGAAAAATATTTTATTAAACTCGTTATATAAAGTAACGTTAACGTTAATTCACAAATGTAACTCGTTAATAGTCCGTTACTTCTTTTCGAAATTAACGAAAGCGTTAAAAGTTAACGAAAAAATTAACGAGTTAATTAACGGATTAACGCCCACTTTTATATATATATATATATATATATATATATATATATATATATATAATATATAATATATATATATATATATATATATATATATATATATATAATATATATATATATATATATATTATATATAATATATATATATATAAAATATATAGTATGATATTATATATATATATATATATATATATATATACTATATATATAAATATATATATTAATAAATATCATAGATATATAATATAATATATATATATATATATATATATATATAATATATGAAACTGACACTTTTTTTTTTTATATTGTATATATATATATAGATATATATATATATATATAATTATATATATATATATATATATATATATATATATATATATTATATATATATAATATATATATATATATATATTCCAGATTTTACCTATGAATTTATAAGCAATATATTCAAACCAAACAGACCAAATTATATCACTTTTCACGAGTAGGGTTTATGTCAGCATATTTAAATTTCATTCATTGGAAAGAGAGTACGATATTTTATTATATATATATATATTATATATATATATATATATAAATAATATATATATATATAATATAATATATATATATATTATTATACTATATATATATATATATATATATATATATTATTTTATTTCAGATTGATAAGTTCTGCCTTCGAACTTTCCCTCTTCAGGAGGTAGAAGAAAAAAGATAGCATCTGAGCATTCACACTTCCCTGCATCTCGCCCTCACCCACCTCCTGCCACCCCACTCATATCTTCTCGCCAACACCCTACCCTCCTCCTCCCTCATCCCTCCCTCCTCCAGCATCTCCTTATTCCATCCATCCACCTCCTCTTGGTCTCCCCCTTCCTCTCCTTCCTATCCCCTCCGCCTCCCAAACTCTCCTAACCACTCTCTGTTCCTCCATTCTCACTAAATGCCCATACCATCTTAACATTCCCTTCTCCGCTCTTCCCACCAGACCATTCCTCCAATCACATCTCTCCCTCACCACCCTATTCCTAATCCTCTCCCTTCTGCTAACCCCACAAACCGCTCTCAACCCCTTCATCTCAAATACTTCCAACTTCTTCCTGGACCTGGCATTCAACCCCCACGTTTCACACCCATACAACACCGCTGGTACACAAATTTTTTCAAACATACTTATCTTAACTTTCAGTGATAAATCCCCCCCTTTCCATAATTCTCTCAGACCACTCAAAGCTCTCATTCCTTCTCCTACTCTATGATCTATCTCCTCCTTCATCCCTCCCCCCTTACCCAAATCCATCCCTAAATACCTAAAAATCTTTACTTCTTCCAATACTACACCCCCTACTCTAACCTCTAACCCCTCCCCCCCCTCTCTTTCCTCCTCCTCAAACACTAACACTTTACTCTTACCTGGATTTATTTTAAGCCCCTTTTGTCCACACATTCTTTCAAACTCCCTCACCAAATACCTCAGCCCTTCCGCGTTCTTCGCCACTAGGGCAGTATCGTCCGCAAACAGTATCATGTTCACTTCCCTTCTATCATTCCCATTCATCAATTCCACCCCCCTCCCCTCCCTCACCATTCCTCTGTAAACACTCTCCATAAACAAATTGAATAGCCACGGCGACATTACACACCCCTGCCTCAATCCTCTCACCACCCCAAACATCTCACTCTCCCCTCCTAATACTCTCACACACATTCTACTATTCCTATAAAAGGCCCTAATACCTTTGCCTAATCTACCCCCCACTCCATTTTCCTCCAACACCCTCCACAATTCACCCCTCTTCACTCTATCATATGCTTTCTCCAAATCTAAAAAACACCCATACACTTTCCCTTTCCTCTCTATACTTTTCTCCACCAGCATCTTTAGTGTAAACACTTGGTCCACACACCCTCTTCCCTCCCTAAATCCTCCTTGTTCTTCCCCCATTCTCTCCTCCGTTAAACCTCTCACTCTCTCAATCAGTATTCTCCCATACACTTTCCCTACCACACTTAAAAGACATATACCTCTATAATTCCCACATTCCATCCTATCCCCTTTCCCCTTATACAGGGGAACCAAACAACCATCCTCCCAATCCTGTGGTACCTCACCACTCCTCCAACATAAATTATATAACCTGTACAGCCATTCCTCCACCCCTCTACCTCCCTTCTGCAACATTTCCATTCTCACACCATCCAGACCTGCGGACTTCCCTTTTTTTCCTTTATTCAAGGCCCTAATAATTTCCTCCATTTGTATTTCATCCTCCCCCTCCCTCCCCAATTCATTCCCCATCCTCGCCTCTTGCAAATCTTCCTCCCCTCCCCCACCCGCTTCATTCAATAATCCACTAAAATACTCCCCCCACCTCTTCCTCACCCTATCCACTCCCCATCACCTCCCTTAATCCTCTCCCCCAACCCCTCCTTCTTCTTCCTTTTTTTATTTACTTCTTTCCAGAACATCTTACTCCCCGATTCAAAATTTTCCGTCACTTTTCGTACACCATTCATCTTTTTGCTTTCTCTTCGTCTTCTCCACCGCCCTCTTTGACTTCATACTCTAACCCTAATACTATATATAATATATAATATATATATATATATATATAATATATATATATTATATATAATATATATATATATCCAGTTTTAAGACTTTCGGAAGCCCTCATCCGGGGGCCCTTGAATTATTTTTTTCAATATTATCCTCAATTTTATTTTTTATATATATAATTTATATAATACACCAGAGCATTCTAGAATCTTATAGAATCTCATCCCCACCACTTCAGTGATGAGTATATAAGGAGAGACACTCGACCACTTGACTCAGTCTTACCATTTTACCATGTTCTTACTTAAAACAGTGACAAGTCAGCACGGCCAATTTTTCTAGGCTTGGCGATCTCATATTTTCCTATCTGCTACCCTCGCAACCATACATATTCAGCATTATACTCTCTCCCTCTAGACCTATGGTCAAAATGAGCGGTAGAAATTATATAAGTGGTGCCCAAAAAACGCAAATTGGCAATAGAAAAAAAAAGCAATTAGATGAAGTTAAAATTTTTTTCAAAAATAACTCAAATGTTTAGTATTGCTCGACCGAGCCAGAGAACAGTTGAGTCAAACATTGTTACTATTGAAATCGACATTGAAAAGCAAAACAGAAGTGAAAATTTGAAAGAACCCATACATACCGTTGATGAAATTTGTGGTAAGTCCATAAATTTGAGTATTGATAACAATAATTTCAATGAGTTATTTTTAAATGTATCATCTTCATGTTTTGCCCATGAAAGTGAGCAATTTTCTCTGCCACAATTTCGATTCCTTTCTGATGTTACACTATGGGATATTCATACCGATTTACTGGCACTATAACACTATTGGGCTAAATTATACCCAAAATGTTGCCGAAATTTCGAAACACAATTTCTAGCCTCGCCAGCTGGTCGACGTTTTTCAGCATTCACTAGCAGTGTGAAATACCAGACGGGGCAAATGTCAACGTGACTGGATTGTTTTTTTTTCACTATCAGCTGAATTAATTTTTTGTTTCGTATGCTGATTATTTGTGATCATAGTTCCAATGATGCTGCTTTTTTCAGTAGTTTGTTTTAACAGCCCGTTGAAAAAATAGTAGATCTCGCC
>JABUQX010124049.1:7500-13786 GCA_015478945.1 Trachelipus rathkii | reverse complement strand
ATGCCATACACATTTAGGAATTAAGAATTATATTGTGGAACATTACAAATCGAACAGTAAGAAGAGCTGTTCTTTAAGCAAGTCGCTGAAGCTATTAAAGAGGAGGAAGGGGAAATTCTTTATAGAACAGAATAATGAATAGGGATAATGCTCGGCTTTAGTGACTTTGATGAGATAGAATGAACTTTGAGCGAGACGTGTGGATGGAACACCTTCGAAAATTTGCCATAACATTTTGCATGATGCATGCTCGTTGAGCCTGAATGCTCGACGAATAGTTAAATTCGGTCTTACTGGGACATACCACGGTTGACTTGGATCTAGTGGTAAGAATGCAAAATAAATATTTGGATTATTGTTGGACATGATGTAGCGGTATGAATTAGCTTATGCCTGAGGATCGCAGTGAGTATGAAGAGTGAGGAAGCTTGAATAATGGGTAACAATTAAGCAGTATATGCGACTCTGGGACATACAGTATGAAATGTATGCTAATCAACAAGGAATGAAGTGAGCATTGATGACTGCAATATTACTAGTTATGATAGTAAAAACGATGCTGTTTCAGCAATATGAATAGCATATTTTAATTTAAGTTTTTGGGAGCACCACAAGGCGGTCGTGATGGGCTACGGCCGGGCGGGAAACCACACATAGACAATATTTTATTATTTTTTCACCATACGGGCGGTTGGAGGGTACGGGGCGGAACCACACCTAGACAAATGATGTGTAATCTGGCATCATTCCGTACATAATATGCTTACGTGAACACGTGTCCGCGCTGCGCATCATCGCATCACGTGCTATAGTCAAGTCCTTGTGTACTATCATACGTACGGACACGCTTTTAACCTTCCATAACACTGTCCTGAAAAATTAGAGAACGTTTCCTAACCCGAATCTCTTTAGGGGAACTGAATCAACTAACCAGGTATCGGTTCCAATGGATATGGAATAATTAACAGCCAACAGTATCTGCTTTTACGGTATATATATATATGATAATATAATAATATATTGATATAATATATATATATATATATATATATATATATTATATATATATTATATATTATATATTATATATATATATATATATATATATAGTATATTATATATATTATTATATATATATATATATATATATATTAAAATATATAATATAATATATATAATATATATCATATAATATATATATATATATTATAATAATATATATATATTATAAATATATATTATATATATATATATATTATATGAAAATCCCAGGAGAAGAAATGGTTTAACATGAGTGGACAGTGACCAGTATTGGGCATTCTAAGGTAAAATTAATTTTGTGAAGTCGAACAATTGTTTATACCAAACCAGTTTTCAGAAGATACCGATTGAATGGATGTGAGATGAAACATATTTTATTATAGTAATAATAGAACGGTAACTCAAAGTAACCTAATACGTTTCTCTAGTCATCAGTAGCCTGCACATGATCATTTTTGATATGAGGATTGATATAGTTCTCAATAAGTTTTTGTAACTCTTTAGGACCCTTTCCACCTAGCGAATCTTAATCAATCCGAAAATAGTATAGTGTTATATGGCCCTAGATCTTTTTTTTTTTTTTTTTCTATGTCTTTGGAACAATTGATTGGAGATTGATTGGATTCTACTGTGTGAATGGCACGGCCGCAAAACAATTCTCCCTATGTTTACTGTTATGAATGCTGCAAACAAACATCTCCCTATGTTTACTGTTGTGAATGGCGGCAAAACAATCTTCCTATGTTTACTGTTGTGAATGGCGGCAAAACAATCTTCCTATGTTTACTGTTGTGAATGGCGGCAAAACAATCTCCCTATGTTTACTGTTGTGAATGGCGGCAAAACAATCTTCCTATGTTTACTGTTGTGAATGGCGGCAAAACAATCTTCCTATGTTTACTGTTGTGAATGGCGGCAAAACAATCTTCCTATGTTTACTGTTGTGAATGGCGGCAAAACAATCTTCCTATGTTTACTGTTGTGAATGGCGGCAAAACAATCTTCCCTATGTTTACTGTTGTGAATGGCGGCAAAACAATCTTCCTATGTTTACTGTTGTGAATGGCGGCAAAACAATCTTCCTATGTTTACTGTTGTGAATGGCGGCAAAACAATCTTCCTATTGTTTACGGGAGAAATTTCTGCCAAATATTCGTACCATTTTACTGGTCTGTGAATGCGCCCCGGCCAAAAACAATCTTCCTATGATTTACGTTGTGAATGGCCGGCAAAACAATTTCCTATGTTTACGTACGTGAAATGGCCGTCCCGCAAACAAATCTTCCTATATGTTTAACTGTTTTCCAGGGTACGTGGAATGGCGCCACCCAAAACAATCTTCCTAGTTTACTGTGGAATGGCGTCGGCACGACAAAACAATTCTTTCCTATGTACTGTTCGTGCAATTGACCGCGGGCAAAACAATCTTCCATGTGTTACTGTTGTGAATGGCGGCCAAACAATCTTCGCGGATGGTGTCGTTTGTGTATGGGGGATGTGGCTGGGGGTGGTGGGCGGGCAAAACTAACTCCTATGTGTTTACTGGTTTTGTGAATGGCGTTTTCTGCCGCAAAACAAACTTCCCGAGTGGGGTTGTACTGTTGTGAGTAGTGCGGAGTACAGGGATGAGACAATCCGCGGCATGGGTTACTGGACTGGAATGGCGGCTAAAAATCAACTTCCTATTGGTACTGTTGGTAAAGGCTGGCAAAACAACTCTCTATGTTACTGTTGGGAATTGCGTGGGCAAAACAAATCTCCCTATTTTTCACTTAGTGAATGGCGGGACAAACAATCCTATGTTTACTGTGTGAATGGGCAAAAGCAAATTCCATGTCTTACTGTTGTGAAATGCGGGACCTCCACCCCAAAACCAATCTTCCTGATGGGTTTACTGTTGTGAATTGGCGGCCAAAACCAATCTTCCTGATATTGGTTTACTGTGGAATGGCGGCCAAAAAACAATCTCCCTATGTTTTAACTGTGGGAATGGGCGGCCAAAAACCAATCTTCCTATGTTTACTGTTGTGAATGGCGGCAAAACAATCTTCCTATGTTTACTGTTGTGAATGGCGGCAAAACAATCTTCCTATGTTTACTGTTGTGAATGGCGGCAAAACAATCTCCCTATGTTTACTGTTGTGAATGGCGGCAAAACAATCTCCCTATGTTTACTGTTGTGAATGGCGGCAAAACAATCTTCCTATGTTTACTGTTGTGAATGGCGGCAAAACAATCTTCCTATGTTTACTGTTGTGAATGGCGGCAAAACAATCTTCCTATGTTTACTGTTGTGAATGGCGGCAAAACAATCTCCCTATGTTTACTGTTGTGAATGGCGGCAAAACAATCTTCCTATGTTTACTGTTGTGAATGGCGGCAAAACAATCTTCCTATGTTTACTGTTGTGAATGGCGGCAAAACAATCTTCCTATGTTTACTGTTGTGAATGGCGGCAAAACAATCTCCCTATGTTTACTGTTGTGAATGGCGGCAAAACAATCTTCCTATGTTTACTGTTGTGAATGGCGGCAAAACAATCTTTCTTTGTTTGAGTTATTTACCATACTGGTTAGAATTAGTTATCATATTAGTTAAAGTTAGAGTTTTCATATTTGTTTGATTTCCCTTATTGGTTAGAATTAAAGTTCCAATATTGGTAACGGATGGCAAGAATATGAAAAAGGACATACACACTGTATTAATTAATGTGGTTAATGCAAAATTTAAAAATTGGCATTACTCTTTCTTGGCAATCTCATTTACTTTATATTTAATATAAAAAAAATAATTAGTATTATTTATATATTGCTTTATAATTATTTGTACAATCTTTATTTATTTTATCCGTAAATTGTTACATTCACTATACTATATTATCTACACATTATATTCTAAAAATAATATTTTTATTATTTATATTAATATTTATTATTATATTTTAATTATTATATTTATTTAATTATTATTTAATTAATTATTAATTATATTATATTATAATATTATTATTATTATATAATATTAATATATTAATATTTAATTTATTTATTTTTATATATATTTAATATTATAATATAATTATTATTTATATAATTATTATATATTATTATATATCATAAACTATTATCATAATTATTATTAATTATCCTTATAATCAATATTTATTTTATAATTTAATCAGTTCACCATTTTCTCTCATCGTAATCCGTATGATGGGGTGAAAATAAGTATATTTAATACCCTAGGAAAAATTTTGAAATAATAATTAGATATATATTAAAAAAATAATAGTTTAGATGTGGCCAATGTGGTCGTTATATTAGGCCCTCTAATATCCTTTTATTAATATTTTGCAGTGTAGGTTAGGTAGATAGAAGGAGTATGGAAGGTTGGAATGTCTTAGTTGGATTTGGGTTAGAGATTCGAGTCGAGGAGGATTTTAAGGGAGTAACCCAAAAAAGGTTCCCAAGTATTTTATATAATGGAAAATACGCTTCAATTATATATATATGAGATGATATAGATAGTAATATAATATGATTAGTATATATATATATAGATATATATGTGAGATATATATATATATATTATATATATGATAATTATATATAGGTAATATAAGATAGGATATAGTAAGATATATATATATATATATAGTCCAATCAATTCTGAAGCCTTAGATTTGAAGTAACGATATTGGGGCAGTGTGTTAAGACTACTTTATAGAGCAGTAAAAATATATTGACTTTATAAATAAATGACAGATTTTAACAAGTTGGAAAGAATAATGTGGGTGTTTTTTTCTTAAGTCAGATTTTTGGGAAGGTACTCTCTGTGGAGCAATGTTCAAGGAGGACAAAAAATTAAGGAGATGTAAGCTTGAAGAGAAAATAGTTTAAAAAAGTAGAAAGCATGAATTTGGAAGTACATCTTTAACGAGGTGATTTTTCTACGAATAAATAATAGATAATAATTAAATAATAATTAATAATAATAATAAATAGAATAATAATAGGAATAATAGAAAAGTTGAATTTAGAATCAAGGAAATAAGAGTGAATAGATAATAATAGACTTTACGTGATGAAAAGAAGAATGTGATTTATAGACCAATAATTGTTATGATGAATTAGCATGATGAATATATGATGAATTGAATGAATTGGAGGATGATTATTATTAGATTATGGTATTGAATTATTATTATTATTATTATTATGTGTTAATTATTAGTGTAATTATTATGTGGAATTAGTATTATTATTATTATTACATTTCTTCAAAGACAGTCAGCCTTAAGTTGTGGTGTGAGAAACGAATTTGGCTACTATTAATATTTTGTCCACCAGTGATATGTGTGTAGGTAGTCACCTTAGAGAGTACGAGAGTTGCTTTAGAATTTAGTGAGGAGCATGAATTTAGTCACAGGTAATTTTAAAAAAATTGTGAGTTCTGGAGAGAGAGAGAGAGAGAGAGTGAAGAGAGAGGAGAGATGTCGGAAATGAGAAACGGTTTGGAAATTTGTGGAATATTGGGGACAAGACACAGAGACCTAAAGAATCGTGAATGAGTGGTGTAGGAGGAGATTCTGATACAATCTTAACTGAGCAAAATGAAAGGCAATTAAAGAAAAAAAACTTTACAAAATGATATTTCCCGCTTAGTATTGACTGTAATGGAGATTTAAATCGTCCCATTTCTGGTGGGAGTGTTTTAAATTTTCTTTTCTTCAAGGTTGTTCCAGGATGAGGCGTACAGTTCGGAGTAAGTTGATTTTTTTGGTGGATCGGATAAATGAGCCGCATTCTTCTCAGAGTGATTTGGATGTACTTATGAACAGTTGTGTAGCTAGCTGTCGATTTCTGATTTTCACAAAAATTTCTGGTGACTATTTACTTTCCGAACTTTGTTTAATGGAAGACTGAATTGTATAACCTTTGTTTTGTCTACGAATTTTGAGTGACGGAACTTTTGTCAGTATGATGGTGAGAGAGAGAGTGAAAGAATTTTGGTTTACAAGGTTGGATAAATTCTTGAATTGGAGTAGTGGGAGAATGGGGATATAAGAATTATAGGGAGGACGCGCATATTTTGTTCCACCTTTGGAATTGTGTACATTGACAATTGAAGAACCATGAAGTAGTCCTTAGTAGGTTCGTTCAGTATTCGTAGTTGACCACACCCGAAGTGGAACATGCAGTGTCGAGTTTTATTAGTTTCTTTATTATATAAATTATTATAAAAC
>JABUQX010124049.1:0-2500 GCA_015478945.1 Trachelipus rathkii | reverse complement strand
TTACATTTATTATGTAATATTTTCTTTCATATATGATTTTTTTTTGCTAAAAATAAGAGAATTTTATGAAATTTGAAGAAAATCGTCGTTACTATACTAATGATAGCTCGAGGCTAGCCCAGTGTAGGAAGTCGCTTTGTGATATATATATATATATATATATATATATATATATATATATATATATATATATATATATATATATATATATAATATATATATATATATATTTATATATACTAACTATAATATATATATATATATATATATATATATATATATGATAGAATCCCAAGGTTATCCTCAATCAACGGACTCTGGTAGTGTGATGTGAATGGCTCCTATCGAATGACAAGATGTTTTTTACCCACCTCTTTTCTTTTTAGTTTATGTAACACGTGTGAAATGTTTGCTAAACTCATTCTTCTCAACTTTTCATCATATAATCGAGGTTCATTTGATCAGGATGTTCCAAAGTAGGTGTTACTCTAATTCCTCATAACCTCCATATTCTTTAAGTATATTTTTGGAAAGATACTGTTTACTCTCTGGTTTCTATGGCAAATATCGTTCTTATCTTCTTCTTTTCAGCTTCAGAACTATTATGAATTTTCTCTTGTCAACTGTTAATTTATGTCAGAGGTTACCAAACTTTTTTGCTTGTGGACCCCCTGAGTCCTTATTTGAACCCCCTGAATCCTAACTTTACGTATGTGGACAACCTGAATTCTCACTTTGTGTATTTGGAAACCACTGAGTTCTAACTTTACATATATGGATCTTCTGAATCCTAACTTTGCGTATGTGGACCCCCCATTACTCATATATAATATTCCTAAATTAAATTACTTGTTAAAAAAGCTTCTGTGGACCCAGGTTAGGAAACGCTGATTTATATCCTAATTCTTTTGACTATTAAATATTCTTCTAATACCTAAGCAAATATCGTAACGTATTCATTTTTTGCATGACTCTGAAATCTGCCTTAAAGTATTAATGATAGTTTTTTTGAATCTTCTTTAGATTTACAACTCACTGAGAGAAATATGTGGGGGACTAGACCAAATTGTCGACAGGCCATTTTCAGAAGGTGTCCAAAGCGTCGACAGGATTTTGGTCAGGACAGGTTTTGGTTGACAGCAATTTTGGTCAACAGGATTTTGGCCGACAACATTTTCTCATAATGTGTCCAAATCATTAAACTTTACAGTAAATGTAATCGATTAGAATCCTCTCAATTATTCCAAGAAAAACAATATATGTATGTATATATATATATATATATATACAACCCAACATACTAATAAGCAGCAATAACTATATATATATATAACAAATATAACGCCCTTATACTTATAATATGCTGTATATACCAGCCATGTAACAACCAACTGTAACCACGCTGCCTATAACAATATATATATGCTCTGCATATCGTAAAAGGCGACTAAATATCATATATACTTAATATGCTCCACTTATATATATATATAACTCTCTTATATATATATATAACCCAACCATATATATATATAAATATATACTTACTATATACACCTGTGACACTCTATATATATGTACCTATTATACATATATATATAACCATATATATATATATATATATATATATATATATATATATATATATAAAGTTTAAAATATTACTACATAACGAACTAACGAACCGTAGGAGGGAGGCAGGAGAACCACTGACACCCAAATACCAAAAGAGTGGGGTTCAGACCATCGAAATCGTCTATACAATGATTTCCGGAGGCCAGAGAGGGATGACCAGCTGCCATCTACTGCGTTTACCCGCCAGGTATTCTTGGATTAAAAAATAAAATAAATTGCTTATAATATTATGATATATCGATGACAATATATCTCATGTCTGACATAGTAAATTTATACTGTCCAAATAATCACGACGCATTTTTAAAAAAATAATCCATAGTATCAACAGCCGATTTGGTCGACTTTGTCGACTATTTGATACCTGTCTGACTGTTTGCCTGTCGACAATTTGGCTAGCTTCAATATGTGTTTAAATTAAACAAATATTTTATTTTCAAATAAAATATTTACGAGAAATAAATTATTAATTTGGCTTAGGCATTTCTCAAGCCTCCTGTTTGGGTAAAAAAATGTTAGCACGAAACATGCAGGGAAGATTACTGAGGGTTAAAGAGCACCCCAACATATATATATATATACAGCCAACATATATATATCTATATATATATATATATGTATATCACTCTCCAATATCTAATAATAAACTGTATCTGGAAGAAAATTTTTTATTCAACATATATAATAATAATATATCTCATAAGTCCATAAAAAAATCCTCAAATATAATATAATAATAACAATAATATATATGTATATGTATATATATGTAACTTAATATATATATAATATATATATATATGTATATAATATATCAAATTTTATATATATATATATGTAATATCTATATATGTAATATTAACTA
>JABUQX010124048.1:25000-32564 GCA_015478945.1 Trachelipus rathkii | reverse complement strand
CTGTTGTACTTCGTTCCACGATCGTAGTTGGGTGTTTAACCGGTTTCGCATTTATCGTGAAACGCTCGCGTTTTCGTGCGCCGCTTCACTCGAGCACTTGCCGCTGTAGTACCTATAGGATAAGAGATAAAGCACCAACCTCGCCTCGCAAAGATAGAGGGTCAAGTGAACTGGAAGAAGTACAGAACAGTTTATAAGCCTTTTGCCGTTGAACTCGACCCTGTCCAAAAAGCCGGGTGAAACCAGGCCAGATGTGAAACATTGCCTCCCGCCTTGGGCGGATGAGATTCTTTGGCATATGGCGGAGCAGCTGAGGAAAGGAGAAGTAGTCTCAGTCTAAACAGAACTTCCAGTTCTTTGAGGCCGCCCTAGCAACCGTTGTGATATTGAGGTTTCCAAAGACATTTTTGTTCAAGTTAAAGCCAAGGATGTTTATATTGTCAACAGGAGAGACGACCAGAACCGTCGAAAGAGAGGAAAGTTAGAAGGTATTTGGAGAAGGAGATTTGTAAAAGTTGGGTTTTTAGAATTGAATTTCACAAAGTTATTTCTATCCATCAGCGAGAATAAAATCGGAAAGATTAAGACGAGAGGCAATTCCAGAAGTAAAACTGGGAGTAGAATTGATATGAGTTAAAGAATGAAGGGTCGAGTCATCGGAATACGAGTGGATAGAGTTAGAGGTGCAGGTGAGAAGATCATTAATGAAAGTAGGAATAAGTGGGAATGGAGCAGAACCCTGAGGAACACCACTATTGACAGAAAAGAAGAAGAAGTTGCCCCATCAACAACAGCCGATATTGAGCGATTTAAAAGCTGAATATGACAACCAAGAAACCCAAAGGAGGGGAGCTTGGAGCAGTGACGCGTGCCATACTCGGTCAAATGCTTTGGATATGTCAAGCGCGCACGCAGTCTCCCCATGTAGTTCCTGGGCAACCATAAATCGGTTTGATGCAGTGTATACCAGTAGACTTCGTGCAACGAGCGCCGTACTGGAGTGAAGTTCCAGATGATCTAAGAAGTGAGTTGAAGGGGTTTCAAAGATCTTAGATAGAATACAAAAGTGAGAGCTACAGGGCGATAGTTAGAAGGATCAAAGCGGCTTCCTTTTTCGGAATAGGTTGGACATGTGCGTGCTTCCAACACTGAGGGAGGGAAAGTGCTAGTATTGAGACATAGAGAATATAGTTGAGCGAGGGGCCGAAGAGATTAGCCTTTTCAGTTGGAGAATTAGCAACACAATGATCAGATTGAATAAGAGGAGGAAAGGCAGATTTACGAAGTTGCTAGAGATGAAAGATTTGTCAGTAGGAGAACCAAAGGAGTTAGCGCACTTTCTTGCGAGTGAGAAAGCCAGCTTTGCTTCGTCGAAGAGTATCCCTGCAACGATTTCTAGCTGAATGAAAATTAGCGAGAGTGATAGGAAAACGAGAATTTTTCCACACTCGATAGGCACTGAATGGCCAGAGAATATGCACGATCGAACCATGGATTATGAGGAAAGAAAGATTTAGTTTTAGAAGGAATGAATGAGGAAAGAAAAATTTATCTGAAGAAGGAATGAACCTGCTCATCCATCAACGATTACAGCTCCCTCCTTATCTTTTAAATCTTTATACATCCATCATTAATCCTTATTGAGGTAGCCAATTTGCTATCATTTGCAAACTTGGAAACCTTACATTTAAGTCCCTGGTCTAAATATTTTATACATGTATGAGGAACAGCCACTTGACCTAAGAAATCATTGCGGACCACAAATATCTCCTCATTTTCATTAATAAATACTTTTCATTTCATTGATTAACTATTATGTGTGTGTGTGTGTATTATTATTATTATTGTGTGTGTGTGTTATTATTATTATTATTATTATTAATATTATTATTATTATTTATTATTTTTATTATTATTATTATTATTATTATTATTATTATTATTATTATTATTATTATTATTATTATTATTATTATTATTATTATTATTATTATTATTATTATTATTATTATTATTATTATTATTATTGAGACTTAAGGAATCAAAAAATTTGATCCGCTAAAATAATTTCGGGAGGTATGAACCCCCTGACCCTCCTATCTACAGGCCCTTATATACATATATATATATATATATATATATATATATATGCTATAATATATATATAATATATATATAATATATATATATATATATATATATATATATATATATATATAAGAGAAGAAGAGAGAGAGAGAGGAAGTGTTATAGTTTTTCAATTATTCGTCATCGTCATCGTCATCGTCATCGTCAAAATTTGCTCTAATCGTCATCGTCATCGTCATCGGCAAAAATTTCATAATCGTCCCATCACTAATAAATATATATATATATATATATATATATATATATATATATATATATATATATATATATATATATATATATATATATATATATATTTATATATATTTATATTGAATATTTTTATTTATTTATTTATATTTTTCATGTTTCATTTTAGTTTTGATTTTACATATTTAATTAGGAAAAAATATTATTTAATCATTTTTAGGAAAATGTTTGAATAGAAAATTCTCATTCACCCTAACTGACTATTACTAGTATATATATATATATATATATATATATATATATATATATATATATATATATATATATATATATATATATATATATATGGCTCATGTCGATTATCAGTCTCCAGTTAAGCTCATGCCAATTTTTTTTTAAAATCTACGTAATGGAATAAAGTGTTAAAAGCTCTCTTGTTTCCACATGCGTGTTTTTTTTTAAACAATGCAGAGTGAAATAAATAAATATAAAAATATATTACATTATATCTACGTTAAGTAAAGGCTATGTTAGAGTTTATTTAGTTTACATAGACTTAAACTATATATAAGTTTAGTAAAGGTTATGAGTTTGTTTGTTTACATAGATTTTAACTTTTTTTTTATAAATATTTTTAGAGATGTGAAACTGCTTTAATAATAAAGTTTCAATCTGACTTTAGGGATTTTCACTTCAATTTTATGAAATTTCTTCGAATTCATACAATCGATATGGCAATGGAGGTGGAGGCGGATAATCGACATGATTCATTAGGGCATGTCAAATTTTTTGACTTCCTTTTTCAAAAAATGAGGGTGGTCAAAAAGTTGTGTTTTGGTTAGCGATTCACAATTACATTTACAAGAACTGGCAATTACATTGGTTTGCTTGGTAAATAGCTACTTCAAATTGGTGAAATTTTCACGTTTCATGTAAAATTCGCAGCAAACTGTCTTCTCTAAAGAAGTGCCTTCTTATCATTATTTATGTCTGTACTTCTGCTCTAAAGTTAAGAATATTCTTATACTGTAACATCTGTAAAAAAAATTTAATGCCACTCGTAAAAGTTTTTAAACTATCAATACTCATTTGCAGCTGTGTCTTTTTATTAATTTTTATTAATATCATACAAATAGGGACAGTTTCTTGTTTTTCTTTTTCCAGGCACGAATAGTTTCTTCCACTTGCAAAATCTGAAAATTCGGAACCATGGCTAGTAAAAGAAAGACAAGACTGGCAACTTCCACTCACATGAGTAACTTCATTGGAACTGGTCGAGAAATGCTGCCTTCTGAACTCCCAACTCTACGTGATGTTCTAAGATATGGGCTTCTGCTAAGAGAGCAGAGTGGAGAGAATGTCAGAAATTACCCAGCAGCCACTCTTGCAAAGGATATTTATCCAAAAGTGCTTGAAAAATGGGAGATAGCAAACAGTTGTTTTGTGGTGTCAATTTTAAATTCGAGAGTCACAGTCCTGAAGAAGATAGAAGAAAACTGGGAAAAGGCCAAAAACATATCACCTGGCAGAGGAAAACTGGAATTGAAAGAGGCTTTCATAGCAACGTTAGACAAGCTCTTTGACATCCTCAATTGCAAGTGTGAGATTAAGCTATGTTCAGAATTTGAGGGTCCATGTGCAGGTGGTGCTGACTGTAAACATGAAATGCACATCTTCTGCTCTTGTTCTAAGGATATGAAGATCCCTGTCAAAGAACTAGTGTTTATTAATAGTCAAAGAGAGAAGGTTGGATCTGTTGGATAGCATCAAATTGGATTACCAGATCACCTGAGCTGAGAAGAAAAATTAAAAAGCAGAAGAGGCAAGAAGATGAATTAAGAAAAATTTCTGAATATAAGCAGAAAAGGAAGGAAGTGATGTATCTTTTACTTCAAGTACAAGTCAGTATAATATATTACAAATGCGCAATGCTGCAATTCAAAGTATTAGGTAATGGTGTCAGTCTACGTGTTACAGCTGCCATCTACAAAGTACAAAGTCAGCATGATACATTACAATTGCGCAATGTTGGATTGCAAAGTATTTGGTATGGTGTCGGTCTACGTCCTACAGCTGCATTTTTGGATGCTGGATTAATTACTGAAGGAGACAGGAGACTTGTGATTGATCACAATAAAATAAAAAGGGCACAAGAAAGAGTCATGAAATCACTTGATAACGAATTTCATGCTCGATGCTGGATAGGAAATATTGAATGTATCTTCTTTGATGGACGCAAAGATTCCACTAAAGTTCTGTTACAAGCAGATAACTCAAGTCATCAGTTTTCAAGTATTGTGAAAGAAGAGCATTACACTGATTGAAGTGAGCTAAGTGGAAGGTATCTTTGATATTTTACTCCAGAGAAAGACTTAACAAAAAGGAAACCTGCTGAAGTTATTGCTAACCACCTTGTGGATTTCATGAAGAAAACAACATTGATAAAAGTTTGCAGGCTATTGGTGGTGACTCAACGAAGGTTAACACTGGTTGGGAAGGAGGAATCATGCATTGGGTTGAGGCAAAGTTGAATCGTAAACTCATCTGGTTGGTTTGATCCCAGAGTTGGATGGAAAAGCTTTGTCTAACAACAAGTGAAGTAGTAAGATTGACAATATGCCTTATACTGCAACAGAACTAGAAATCAATCCCTCATTTGTCAGTATATCCTTTCCAAAGCCTTTGGTTCCATTGAGTGACACTGTTTTCAAAGATCTCTCTACAGATCAGGCTTATGGTTACAGAATAATTCAGGCTATAAGGACAGGTGTACTTCCATCTGATCTGGCATTATTAGAAATTGGTCCTGTAAGCCACTCTCGGTGATTAACAACTGCAAATAGGATTTGTCGCATATGGGTTTCAAAACATGGCCTTACAAGTTGAAGACGTTACAACTGCTTGTGGAATACATTGTTGGCGTTTACTATCCTGCTGGTTTACAATCAAATCGAGATTCTCTTGGATGGAAGGACCTCTTCACATCTTTATCAATTGAAGCTCCTAAAATCTCAGAAGAAGGCAGTAATAGATATTGTTTTGCCAACAATCCAACGTTCATCGTGGTTAGCATTTAGTGAAATGGTGCTTCAGACACTTTTATGCTCGGAAGATCAAAAAGAAAAGAAAGCAGAGGTCCAGAAGATAATTATGAATGAAGTTGATGAAGTACCACTGGGGAGACCTATCTGTTCGGCCTAGAAAACACCTGCAGTAAATCCAAATACAACTTCCCTTTTAGAACTGATAGACTGGTCAGAAAAGTATATGAACCTCTACTTACTTGTAAACTCAAAATATCAGAAATAAGAAAGTTTGTTGAAGAGCCAATGCAAGTTCAAAAGTGGCCATGTCATGGACAGACAGTCCATAGAGAGGTGTGTGAAACAAGTAACAGAAGCTTCTGGCAAAGTGTATACTCATCAAAAACGAGAAGGATTCATTAGAGGCCAGGAAGTAAGCAGAAGAATGATTTCTAGGAATAAATCGAAGCAAGATTTGATGAATATTGTTGGTTAAGCTTTTACATTTTTTACAATGTGTTTTCAGTGTTTGATAATAGAAACAAAATATAAATAAAATTGTTTGAGTTAATTAAACGACTCTTTGAGCAAATTTTCTTGTTTATATTAAGTTATCCCCTTTTTTCGGAAATTTCAATATACAATATAATCAAGTACAAATTTACCAAGGTAAATATTTATGAATAAGAAAAACCTTTTAAATTAGGATATTACACATCAAATGGCACATTTTTAGACCACCTCATTCACAAAAAAACACCAGGGGTACACAAAAAAACACCATTCTCTATTGGGCCATAGACACACGCACAAATATAGAGAGATATATATATATATATATATATATATATATATATATATATATATATATATATATATATATATATCTTTATATATATATATATATATATGTAATAACCCTTTGATATATCTCTATATATATTATTATATATATATATATATATATATATATATATATATATATATATATATATATATATATATTATATATATATATATATATATAACTATATATATATATCAGTAGAATTCTAAAGGTTAAATTTAAGTTGAATAGGTCAAGGTATGTGTGGTCCATCTGAGGGTAATGTTGAAGAGAGTGCGATTTTCTGGGATAATCTATATGATGCTTTGGAAGGGGTGAGTAGGAGCTTCATATTGATTGTATTGGGTGAACTGAATGGTTGGATAGGTGATCAAAAAAGGGATGGTATAACAGCGGACTTTCGGGTGTCGGGAGAAAATGAGAATGGTAGAAAGGTGATTGATTTCTGTGTGAGAGAGGTATGTGTGTAAGTAATACTTTCTTTAAACACAAGAGTATTTCATAAGTATACAAGAGATGGTGTAGGTAGAGATGTCATCGAAGTGAAAAGTATGATTGATTTTGTGTTGGTGATGGAGGTGTTGAAGTTTGTGTTGGATGTTAAATCAGTGAGAGGGTTAGGAATTGAACAATCGGATCATTATGTTGTTTTATGTAAAATTAAGTTAGTGGGGGCTTTCAATGAAAGGAAGGTGATAAGGAAGGAAGTGGGTAGAATTAAGAGTGAGAAGTTAAGTGAGCAAGGTAAAAGTGATAAGAATTCAAGAGCACTTGCAAGTAAATCAGTTGTATGTGAACAAAATGAAACTGAACAAATCTGAAAACAAATGAAGAAAGCGGTTGTTAGTAGTACAAAAGAAGTATGTAAATGTGCTAAAGTAGGAAGTAGGAATGTTAACTGTGAGTGCCGAGTGGTGGAATGAATAGGTGATACAAGCGATTAAAAGTAAAAAAGATGAGTGGTTGAATGTACTAGAAGCTATGGGCAAGAGCGCATTATAAAGAAAAATACACCCTAATTTGAAGCGAAATTCTCTTCCTCCAAAAAATAGGCTCCTCCCTCCAAAACGTCGCATCATTCCAAAGCTTTTTAAATAGAAGAAACACGTTTACTTTTTCATCTGCAAAATCGTGTTAATTTAAAACAAATAATATTCGGCAAATTATTGCCGTGTGAATAAATAAAACCACCAAGGTAAGTAAAAGAGCAAAGTGTTACTATATAAAGCATTTCTTAATACGATGAAAGCGTAAAATAGAGCTAAGTAGGAAGACCTAGACTAGCCGGCTAGGCTATGGCTAGAATTCAAAAGAATACCTACAGAATAGTAGGAGGTAAAATAACAAAACCAGTGAA
>JABUQX010124048.1:12500-20000 GCA_015478945.1 Trachelipus rathkii | reverse complement strand
CATTCTGTCGTGCATTATATCGAGACCACTGGCCCACCCACCTTCGCTAGAGCTCGTCGCCTCCCTCCTGATAAGTTCAAGGCCGCCAAGGCCGAGTTTGATCACATGTTACAATTCGGCATTGTGCCTCCTTCCAAGAGTTGTTGGTCTTCTCCGCTATACATGGTCTTTAAAGGAACTACGGGGGATTGGAGACATTGTGGTGATTTTAGGGCCTTGAATTCTTCCACAACTCCAGATAGATATCCGGTACCGCACATTCAATCTTTCACTTCACACCTGGCCGGAAACACTATCTTCTCTTCTTTGGACTTGATTCGGGCCTACCACCAGATCCCTGTGGCTCCGGAAGACGTTCCCAAGACAGCTGTGATCACTCCGTTTGGCCTCTTTGAGTATACGAGAATGCCATTCGGTTTGAAAAACGCTGCTCAATCATTCCAGAGGTTCATCGATTCCATCCTTCGTGGTCTTCCGTTTTCCTGGGCTTATTTAGATGATCTTCTCGTTGCTTCCTCCTCTCCTGAAGAACATGCGGATCACCTACGTGCCGTCTTTGGTAGGTTGAATGATGCGGGAATTCGTCTCAATCCTACTAAGTGCGTATTCGGTGCGTCTTCTCTCACCTTCCTGTGTCACACAGTCTCGATGAGGGCATTTGCCCTCTTATAGACCGTGTCGCCGCTATCCGCGCCTTCCCTCTTCCCCAAAACCAAAGGCAGCTTCGTCAATATCTGGGAATGATCAACTTTTACCATCGGTTTCTGAAATCAGCGGCAGCCCTTTTAGGCCCGCTCACAGCCCTCATTCGTCCTAAACAACGAGGTAGCACCACAAAAGTAAATTGGTCTCCGGCAGCAGAGTCTGCTTTTGACGCTTCCAAAGACGCCCTCACTTCCGCCACTCTCCTAGTCCATCCCCACGATTCCGCACCAGAAAGAGTGCAGGTAGATGCCTCAGATTTCGCTGTTGGTGCGGTGCTTCAACAATTTCAAAAGGATGTCTGGTGCCCACTTGCTTTCTTTTCAGGCAAGCTGCAACCCGCTGAAACAAGGTATAGTGCTTTCGAACGGGAGTTGCTTGCCATGTATCTTGCTGTTCGCCATTTTAGGTACTTTTTGGAAGGACGGGAGTTCCATATCCTGACCGACCACAAAGCAATAACGTTCGCAATGGCTTCACGTCACGAACGCCACTCCCCCCTTGAAGCTCGTCATTTTGAATTTGTTTCCCAGTTTACCACGGACATACGTCACATCTCTGGAGTGGATAATTTCACTGATGATGCCCTTTCTCGGATTGAAATTAACGCCCTTTCTCCCATTTCTGATATTGATTACGCAGCCATGGCTACCAGCCAGGAGCAAGACAATATCGATCTTCAACAGGACTCTTCTCTACAGCTGCAGTGGCTCAATCTTCCGGGCATAGAGAAGAGGCTCTTGTGCGACACTTCAACAGGCCATCCTCGTCCTTTCGTTCCAAATTCTCTTCGAAAGGTAGTCTTCCGCAATCTCTATTCGCTTTCACACTCTGGCGTCGAGGCTATACGCAAACTGGTGACAGCTCGTTTTGTGTGGCCTAAAGTTAACGCCGACCTAGTGAATTGGGTCCCGCCTGCATGGCTTGTCAACGTTCTAAGGTGCAAAGACACACTAAAGCTCCCTTAGGCACCTTCTTGCCCCCTGGTCAACGTTTTGAGAGAGTTCACATCGACATTGTTGGACCTCTTCCGCCTTCTCATGGCATGCGATATATCCTCACCTGTATCGATCGGTTCACTCGTTGGACCGAAGCTATCCCTCTCTCTGTTGCTACTGCCGAATCTATAGCTAAAGCTTTCTTGTTCCATTGGATCTCTCGGTTTGGCATCCCTCTCTCGGTCACGATGGATCAAGGTCGCGTTTTCGAATCCTTCCTCTGGAAAGATTTGATGCGCTTGCTTGGTTCTGAGAAGATCCATACGACCAGCTTCCATCCTATTTCGAACGGAATTTGTGAGAGGTTTCACCACCAGCTTAAAGCCTCTCTCATGGCACATCCACAACCAGAACACTGGACTGAAGCTCTTCCTTTGGTTATGCTGGGTATACACACGGCCGTTAAGGAAGATCTTCAGTGTTCAGCTGCAGAACTTGTTTATGGCTCTACTCTTCGCCTGCCTGGCGAGTTCTTTTCTCAATCTTTCCCTCCCACTACTGCAGATCCCACCCTGTATCTCACTCGTTTGAAACGCTGTGCCCTCTCCTGGAGACCTACTCCGACCCGACAGCAGAAGGTGCACTCTTACATTCCGAAAGATCTTTTCTCCTGTACCCATGTTTTGGTGAGGCATGACTCCCACCGTTCGGCTCTCCAACCCAAGTATGACGGGCCATTTCCGGTAATACTTCGGAAGGAGAAGTTCTTCACTGTTCAGCGCCCCACCCGTACCGAAGTTATATCGATCGACCGTCTCAAGCCTGCTTATTTTGAGGCGAATCTTCCTGACGTCCAAGATTCGGACTTGTTTCCAAAACCTAATCCGATTCCTTTGGAGACACAACCTTCTTATCCTGTACCAGATTCTCTACCTCGTTCATCTCCTCCTGACTCTTCACCTCCTTCTTCTCCTACTGATTCTGCACCTCCAACACTTGTCCCTCTTCACCTCCTTCTTCTCCTACTGATTCTCAACATCCAACACATCTCCCTCTTGATCCAGATCCTCTTCCTTTTCCTCCTACTCCTTCCGCTCCTTCACCTCTGGCCCTGCCTTCCACAAGTAGTACTGCCGATGTTCCTCTTCCTTCTCGTATCCCTCGGCCTCTCACATGTTCTCTTTCACGCGCTCTTGCCCCACACTCCTGCGTCTCCAACACCGGTTCCCCGTTCTTGCCCTCGTCCTGGTTTGCAACCGCCTACTTCTAGAGTTGTATCGAGCAGAGGTCGTCAGTTGCGTAGGCCGCTCAGCAACCTTGATTAGAGCACCTAGACCTCAGCTCTGCAAGGGGGTATATGGGCAAGCGCTCATTATAGAGAAAAATACACCCTAATTTGAAGCGAAAAAAGTAGCATCTTTCCAACGCTTTTTAAATAGAAGAAACACGCTTACTTTTTCATCTGCAAAATCGTGTTAATTTAAAACAAATAATATTCGGCAAATTATTGCCGTGTGAATAAATAAAACCACCAAGGTGAGTAAAAGAACAAAGTGTTACTATATAAAGCATTTTTTAGTACGATGAAAGCGTAAAACAGAGCTAGGTAGGAAGACCTAGACTAGCCGGCTAGGCTAGGGCTAGAATTAAAAAGAATGCCTACAGAATAGTAGGAGGTAGAATAACAAAACCAGTGAAAAGTGTTAATGCATGCAAAAGTAAAACTCGCGATAGGCTTAAATAGCGTTTTTAAACAATCGAACAAACTTAGGGTCTGGAGGCTAGAGTAGAAAAATTATGTGTAGGTAAAGTTTTGCATACATTTTTAAGCAATAATGCGGTAAATAACAGTTTTGGGATAGACTGTTATTTACCCCATACAACCCAGAGTGGGCATGTGGGTCACGTACAAGCCCAATGAAAGGTGATTGTAGCGCAGAAGGGCATCAGCCAAAATAGCTAGAAATTAGGAGTGCAAACACTATAGTATCAAATATCCTGTGTATCTATACATTACGATTAAGGCATGCTGTTTAATACGGTGGATAGCAGGTCTAAACTGCTATTTGCTGTATAGGCTCCCAAGAGGGGCATAAACCACCCACGCCCGAATTCTGGCAGAACATTAAACACTTGCAGTTTTACGCAAAATTCGCAGCCTAATCTCTCTCTCTCTCTCTCTCTCTCTTCTCTCTCTCTCTCTCTCATCTCTGCTCTCTCCTCTCTCTCTCTCTCTCTCTCTCTCTCTCTCTCTCTCTCTCTCTCTCTCTCTCTCTCTCTTCTCTCTCTCTCGTCAAAGAAGCTACAACACCATAGGCAATTTTAATTATATATATATAATTTATATATATATATATATATATATATATATATATATATATATATGTGTGATACATATATAAAATATAAATATATTATATATGTATATATATATAATATATATATATATATATATATAATATATATATATATATATATATATAATATATATTATATATATATATATATATATATATATTATATTATTAATATATAGATATATGTATATATATTTGTGTATTAGTATATATATATATATATATATATATATAATATATATATATATATATATATATATATATATATATATATATATATATATCTGAGTGTGAGACCCATATCAAATGTAATGCTGCTTCATGTGAATGTATACCAGGTAGAATCTTTTCTGCCCAGTATACATATGCATAAAAAAGCCTCACAATCATATCAAAGACAATGCTGCTTCATGGGAATGTATACCAGTTAGAATCTTTTCTGCCCAGTATACATATGCATAAAACAGCCTCACACTCATACTCATTTTTGTACTACTACTACTCCGTATAAGTTTCATATTATGGCAGGATTTCTTCCTGCAATATATGATTCATATGTAGAATAGTAGTAACTAGGATTACCCTGTTCTAATTCTTTGTTGTTTCTTTTTATTTTTTAAGACGGGGGTCCAACCCTAACTTGTGAATTACCTGTTGGAAAAATAAAATTTTAAAAGAACAACCAAATTTTTAATCAACCTTCAAAAGAAGCGGTCACAAGTGCATAACCCCTGTGAACACCGCTTTAAAGCCAATGATGATGTTTTAAAAGAAAAATGTTTGGAATTATATAAGCAGGAAAAAAGCAATACTAAAAGATGCATGCGAAGGAGGAAAAAAGGAGGTAAATGAACAGTTTGGACGGAGGATGAATGGGGAACTACAAAGCAATAGGAAGCTCTTTTGGAAGAAAGCGCGAAAGGTTAAGAATGAGAATAAGGGGAATCTGCTTAGAATAATGTATAGGGATGATGTTTTCTTAACTGATGATGTGAGGGGAGTTGGAGGGAACACTTCAAAAATCTGCAAAACATTGGCAGTAATGAAGAGGTGATATTGAATGTGTGTGAGGATTTGTAGGAGCAAGAAGGAATAGGTATTTTGAAGATGAGGTCATTAGTTTGGAGGAGGCATTGGGTAGAGTGAGAAAGTTGAAGAATGGAAAATTTGTATATATAGATGAAATTACTGGTGAAATCATCAAGAACGTACCCGAGATAGTGATTGAGTTGATTTGAAAGGTGTGTAACAAAGCGTTTATGGAGGGTAAAGTTCCGAGGGAATGGAGGAGAGCAGTAATAGTACCGTTATAATAAGGGTAAAGGGGTTAAGGGTTACTGTAGGAATTATAGGAGAATTAGTTAATTGAGTGTTGTAGTGAAGATATATGCTGGTATTTTGGTTGAAAGAGTGCTTCTAGTGACTGAGGGACTAATTTGTGAGGAACACGGTGCGTTTAGAGGATGTATGGATCAAATCTTTACATTGGAACATATGATTGAAAAAATGAGAGAGAAGAAGAATAAATTGTATTTAGATTTTATAAATTTACATTACCTGTACTTGATTTTACGAATCCTACAAGCAGATAGTGATATGTAGGTATTTTGGTAGGCTTTCTGAAGGAATCAAAATATGTATGATGATAGTGAGCGTGTGTAAGAATAAATGGAGTGAAAAAGGATTGGTTTAATATTACTAGTGGAGTAGGCAGGAATGTGTTATGTCTTCCTTTGGTTTTGTAATTTCAATGAATGGGGTTATGCAAGAATAAGAGGTGTGGATGGCAAGGGAAGTTGTTAGAATGATGGAGAATGGAAAAGAATGGAGAGTGTCCTACCTATTATATGTGGATGATTTGGTTTTGTGTTACGAATCTGAAGAGAGTTTGTGAGGATTAGTAGAGGGATTTGGCAGTGTGCGTAAAAGTAGGAGTTCGAAAGTAAGCGTAGACAATAGTAAGGTTATGATTGTGAGTGAGGACAGTCCTCGGTGTGAAGTCATGTTAGATGGTGAACAAGTGGAACAAGTGTTCTGAGTTTAAATATTTTGGATATATGTTGGGTGAAAAGGGAGCGGATGATGCAGAATGTAGTAGGAAAGTTGTGAATGGTAGGAAGGTGGCTGGTGCAATTAAATCGTTGGTGGATGTAAAGGAACTAAGTCTGGAGTACGCTAGGTTCTTACAAGAGGGTATGTTGTTACCTGTGTTAATGTATAGTAGTGAAACTATGGTCTGGAATAAGAGGTATAGGTCTAAAGTACAATGTGTTCAGATAGAGAATCTTAGGGGCATGTAAGGTGTGAGAAAAATTGATAAAATTTAACTCACTAGGGAGTTGTGTGGTGTGAGGAAAGGAGTAAATGAGAGCATAAATGAAAGTTCATTGAGATGGTTTGATCATGTGGAAAGGATGGATGATAGTCGGTTGGTTAAGCGGATATATAGTGGTGAGTGTGCTGGGAATCGACCTGTCGGGAGACCAAAAAAAGTGGATTGAGTCAGTGAAGGAATGCCTGAAGAAGAGGAATGTGAGTTTGACAGAGGTGAGAAGAAAAGTGATTAATAGTAATGAATGGCGGGGTTTTGTGAGGGGATATGGTTGTGGCCCACCTGGGCCAAGGGAATATATTGACGAGATGCCACAGTGAGGGTCCGTCAAAGCCTTGTGAAGCTCTAGGATGTATATTTCTTACTGCGACGAGTTCTCACTTAAGGGTATCAAGGAGGCGGTAAGGCTGGGCTTTCTTTTTAACTTGCGTCATATTCTTCTTATACTTTCCTTCTTCCGGTACATGCGACGCACCTTACCCCCAGTCATGGGTCAAGAAGGTGGGTGATGGTGATGATATATATATATATATATATATATGATATATATATATATATATAATATATATATATAATATATATATATATATATATATAATTATATATATATATAATATATATGATATATAATATATATATAAATATATATATATATATATTGTACATGGAGTGTGCCGAAACATTTAAGAGTTGGAAAAGGTTTGTCGGTAAGTTTAGTTTGTAAAACTCCCAATAAATAAATGTTTTTTTCAAATTTTATTATTTAGCAATTTATTGAGTAAGTGAGAGACGAAAAAAATTAATATCCTGATTCTGACTATGGCTCAATGTCCAGTTTAATTTGCACTCCTGGTCAAGCTCCATTATGACTCCGAATTCGGTTCAAACTCCAGTAGTTCAGTTCTAATTCCAGTGATGGGTCAAACCTTAGTTCTGACCTTGACCCCTGCAATCTCCGGTTTTGGGTTCAAAGTTCAAATCTGACTCGGACACCGTTCCCGGTATAACCCCCTGTTCAGATTCTGATGCCGACTCAAATTCAAATTCTGACTCTGATTGGGGCTCAAATTTCAGTTCTAATTTGGGCTCTGGCTCCGACTCCGACTCCGACTCTGACCCCGGCTCCAACTCCGACTCCGACTCTGACCCGGCTCCAACTCCGACTCTGACT
>JABUQX010124048.1:0-7500 GCA_015478945.1 Trachelipus rathkii | reverse complement strand
ATTGTGTGGCTTTTTATTTATCATTGTTGTGAAGGACTGTATTTTGGTGGTGTTGTCGTTAAATGCTGTTGCAGTTTGTAAGGTTGTGTTTGTGTATGATAGTGAGTTGTTTATAAGGGTTAGAAGAGTGTGATTTTTAGAGGTTTGGAGTGTGAAGATGGCATCAAAGCCATGGAATTTTAGTTCAATATAGTTTTCGGGTAGGTAGCACAACATATACATAGCCGTGATACATCACGGCTATGTATATGTTGTGCTGTTTTAAGAAGACTTCTATTTCTTTGGTTTTGTTGTGTAGTCCGTTTGTGTTGAATTGTAATATGCTTATGTTGAGGGTTTGTGTATGTGATATATGTGTTGTGGGGGTTATTGTGGGTGGAGCGCAGACATGGCAGATTCAGTTGTGTTTTGAAGGTGGTAGCGTGGTGAAAGGAGAACAGTGTTTATGGAGTTTCTTCTTACTATCTTGTTGCATATTGGACACTTGTAGATTCCAGGTCCAGGGTTTGTTTGTGCCACCGACTTTTAGGAGTAAGGCTGAGACATAAGCCGGGAAAGTATGCCTCATAATGAGTCGAAGGAGAAATAAAATAGTTGAGAGGTAGAGAGTCCAGGGAATGATCTCGAATTTCTCCTGAAGCGGCAACGGTGTATTTGCGCCATTGCGGTAACACCACGTTTTTTTCTGAGTGGGGGGCGGAGAATTCTGAAGATCCCAATCTTGGTCTGATAAGGATCTTCCGCTGTGACTTCTTGCAAGTCTTCTCTCTATACAGCTTTATATATATATATATATATATATATATATATATATATATATATATATATATATATATATATATATATATATATATATATATATATATATATATATATATAAGAGTTAGTATATACATATATATATATATATATATATATATATATATATATATATATATATATATATATATATATATATATATATATATATATATATGTATATCTTTTTGCGAGTTTTCTCTATATATATATATATATATATATATATATATATATATATATATATATATATATATATATATCAGGCGCGGCTCGTGCTGAAAAATATTGGTAGTTGCATTTTGCATTTTACTCACACACACACCCACACACACACACACACACACACACACACACACACACACACAACCACACACACACACACACACACACACACACACACAATATATATATATATATATATATATATATATATATATATAGAAGATAAATATTATATATATATATATATATATATATATATATATATATATATATATATATATATATATACATAGGTGTGTGTCACGATAACGAAAAATGCTATCGCGATAACCGATAAATCGAATAACGGAAACCTTATCATCGATAACCGATATCCGATAACTCGTGATAAAAATATCGCCGATAAGGCGATAACCGATAAATCGATAAATCCATTTTTTTATGTATTTAATTTTATTATAAATAAAATGTTTAAAAACACGACTTTCGTTTTTAAGAAATGGTAAAAATATTATTACATCTTCTTTTCACCTATTTTAAAGATTATAATATAAAAATTTTTAGTTTTCTACTGACAATGTACCCAGAAAATATGTGGAATGTTGCTACTACTTTATATAACTTGTAAAACTTTGGATATCTTATTAAATAAATTTATTTTTTTCCCTTTGCTCTCAGTGTTTTTATAATAAAATTTTATTTTCTAATTCTATGCAAAAATGTTTTGGATTCTATAATGTATGTAAAAAACCAAAGATAAAGGTTAATAAAGGATTTGAAATGAAATCAAAGAATTAGTTAATAAAATTTATCAATATAAAAATATAAATACTTGGCTCTGGCCTTCTGCAGCATTTGTATGTTCCCTCTCATAAACATGAGCATATTAAAGTTTTCATCTGACAGAGAATTCCTCTTGGCTCTGTAGACATCTTTGCCAAGGGAGAACAATCGCTCCACCGCAGCGCTAGACGGCATTGCAGCATTGTACCTTATAAAGAGATCAATGAGCACCTTCTCATTGTTAAAAGCTAGGTCTGACATGCTGTCTGTCGATTTCGCCTGCAGCCACTTATTTACAATACAATGAGAGCAGCTTTCTTTACTCTTTGATTGATCTATGGATAAACGTTGACCTTTGGAGTTAGTCTAGTGTAACTACCAGCATCACAGATGCTTCGAGTAGTCCTTCTCTTCCATGTCCCTCCTCGCTGCTGCTGGTGGTACTGTTGGCGTTCTTGAGTTCGGTACGCCGCAAAAACTCTTCCACCTTCTTCTCCATCAGGCCTTGACTCTGACTCTTGGGCCATTACCAAAGCCCTCATCCACATCAGGCGAACTTGGGGTGGAAGGCAGTTGCCAGAAGGTACTCCTCATCTTCAGAGGTGCTGGAGAACTTGTTTATGACGTCAAGGAGGGTATTGAACAGAGGGTCGCAGAACTGGAGATTGGCATTGAGTCAATCAGCTTTTTTTTTATCACAATGAGGGTGGGATCAGGCAAGCCCAGATAGCACTGTTTCTCCCCTTGAATTTGATCCAGTGCAAGCGACTGGTGCCATGACCTGATAATTGAAAAAGAAATATTATTTAACTAGTTTTAAAATTGAAGCATTACTCTGCATAGCTTATAAAGTAAAAAGAAATGAAGAATTGAAATAACGTCTCTAATATTTAGTTTATTTACCCTAGCATATTTTGACATAATGTCAATGTCTGTCTGAACAAACACTGGAAGATTTCTCTGTTGGATCATGCATCTGTTCAGTTCTTCTTTCTTCTCAACCAGTACTTTGTTAAGAACCACCAGGCTGTCATAAAGGCTGTTCCACCTTGTTTTGGTGGGAACAGTAAGTCGCCTATTGATCGCTTTGTACAGGCTGTCTGAAAACACAGTACTCGTTCCTGAAAAAAATAGTTTTATTTTACATCATTGTTATTCATTTTTTTGTACTCGTAGCTAATCGGGTCAAACAACTTATGACTTACCTTGCTTGTTCCAGAGCGCCTGTTGCTTGGCGATGGTGCTCTTAAACACTCCACTTATGTGTTTTTATATATATATATATATATATATATATATATATATATATATATATATATATATATATATATATATATATATATATATATATATATTATATATATATATATATATATATAGTATATATATATATATATATATATACATATATATATATATATATATATGTATATAATATATATATATATATATATATATATATATATATATATATATATATATATATATATATATATATATATATATATATATATATATATATATATATATATATATATATAATATATATTATATATATATTTATATATACATATTATATTATATATATATTATAGCATATATATATATATATATATATATATATATATATATATATATATTATATATTATATTATTATATTATATATATATACTATATATATATATATATACATATATATACATATATATATATATTATTATTATATATATATATATATATATTAGTTATTATTATTATATATATATATTTTTATATATATTATTATACATATTATTATTATTATTATATATATTTATATTATTATTATATTATATATATTTATATTTATTTAAGTAAAAATTTTTATTATATTATTATTATTATTATTATTATTATTATATTATTATTATTATTATTATTATTATTATATGTTATTATTATATATAATATTATTATTATTTATATATTATTATTATTATTATATTACATATTATCTATATATTATTATTATTACTATATATTATATATTCCATATATACATATATATATTATATATTATTACATATAATAGTATATTATTATTATTATTATATTATATTACACATCTCTGAATTATTATTATTATTATTATTTCTTATATTATTATATATATATATATATATATATATATATATATATATATATATATATTATTAGTTATATATATTATTATTATTATATATTATTATTATATATATATATATATATATATATATATATATATATATATATATATATTTATATATATATATATATATATATATATATATATATATATATATATATATATATATATATATATATATATATATATATATATATATATATATATATGTTGCAATAATTTAAATATTGAAATCAAAGACTTAAAATTCATTTTAGTCGAATAAGCACTTAAAAATCTTATTTGTTGTGGCTTCTGTTTCGACTGGCACCAATATATCATAACATTTCATAACTTATTTATAAATTGAAAATCTTTTTACTGCTTTAAATTCAAACTCTGACGCTTTATGATCTATAAAACAAATATCGATGCTTTTTCGCAAGACCCCCCGAAAGACCCCTATGAGAACTCTTATGAGAACCCCGCATTTGAAATCCAAAGGAATGATTCATCTGCTATCCCCTAAGAAGCCCCTCTTTTAGATACTCCCCTAAAAAACAGAGAAAGACAGGGAGAGACAGAGAAAGACAGAAAGAGACAGAGGGAAGTGGGAGGAGGAAGATTGGGAGATGGAGGTATTAGGATGTTTTATAAGAGCATTACCATCTTAGATCGTGACTATTTGGGACAAAGACTTTGAGATAGCAAGTTCTTAAACTTAGGAAATCAGTTAGCAGTTCGATATTAGATCAGGGAGGGTTGGAAAAAACTTAGAGTCCCAACTAAAGATTAGATAGATCAGTTTCTTTAAAATTGGGGAATCATATCTTTATAAATAAAAAACAATACATTTATTAATATACATTGAATATATAAATATATGTATAATGAAATTATATATATATGGTTATATGTCAATATATATTATTATTAATTTTTTCTTTATTTTTATAATTTAAAAATAATAACAGGAAAGTAAAATATTATAGCCTACAAGATGTAATTCACGGCTATACTAGGGAATACTGGTTGAGAAACAAAGGTAAATTGTTAAAATTTAATTATTATAATAATTCTAATTAAAAAGTGTTATTAGTAATTTTTAATTAATGATAATTTATTATGAAAAATCAATTATAATTTATATTATGATTATTGATAGCAATGGCAAGCGTTGTTTTGTTTGAGTAAATTATTGAACAATAATAATAACAATTACAACAATATTGGCAGTGGTATCAATAATAATAATAATAATAATAATAATAATAATAATAATAATAATAATAATAATAATAATAATAATAATAATAATAATAATAATAATAATAATAATAATAAATTGTATTATAAAAGTTTTACCAGATTTCCTTTAATTATGCTTCTTTAATGATTAATGATAATTAAAAAATGTAATATAATTTTTATATAATTATTTTATTGTTTTATAATTTTTATAATATAATTTTATGTAATTTTTATATAATTTGATATAATATAATTTTATCATGAAATATATATATATATATATAAATATTTTTCTTAATATATTATTACTGTAAGTTTCATGAAAATTTAAATATTAAATATTCATTGTTTAAAGTAAATTACTTTTCGTAATTATATATAATATGTTACTAATTTTTATCTAGAAAATTATTTATATTTATATGCTATAATATTTTTTGTTCTTATCTTTATTTAAACAGGTTTTTGTGATTACTTTTCGTGATTACTTTTTTGGATTACTTTTCGTAATTATCTTTCGTGCATGTTTGAATGGAAATAAAATTGAAAATGACTGCGTTTTAAAATCACCACAAATCGCCGGATGTTGACGAAAGGGCAGCCCGGCGAGATTGGCTTCGTTGCTCAGGATTTTTGAGGTCGTAATCCTTCCATTTTATAGTGGCTACTATCGTCTTCTCTTCACGTAGCACCTAGTTAAGGGAGTGTTATCGACTACAAGACTGGTTTGGTAGTAGTGGCCACTACAGTCTACACGTAGCACCGAGTTAGAGGCTTTGGTACGGCTACAAAGACAAAAGGTCGTAAGGACAAGGAGGATTCGATTCCTAGACGAACCCAGACACGGAATCTCCTGATTAAGGCCGGAAAACCCATTCAGCCACGAACCTTTGTTTCATTGATGTCAGTGGAGGGCAAAACTCGCTGAATATCCACCAGAATCCCTAGAAGTTTAAGGTACAGTACGTACATACAAAGAGAAATGTATTTTTATATATACAAAAAATAATACACTTACATAAAAGTTTAAATTAGAATAGGAAACTATATGCAAGTGGTATGGGCTTATTATCATCCTTGGATCTTAATATGCAATTATATTTCATTTTGCATAAGTTTCAATAAATTAGATAGGAAATTATATGCAAGTGGTATGGGCATATTATCATCCTTGGATCTTAATATGCAATTATATTTCATTTTGCATAAATTTCAACACATAAAAGGTGTTTTATTACATTAGTAAAGCATATGTTAATGCTTAACACAACATAAAACAGCGAAAGAAAAAGCTGTATCACATCATAAAGTTGAGAGAAAAATTCAACATAAAAAGCCGTTCAGAAAAAGGCTACTTTTTATTACTAAATAGACAAAAAAAAATTAATGTTTTTTTTTATCATTTTATTTTTATATATAAAAAATAAAACTAGAAGATTACAATTGTTAAAATTTATTTTTATGTTTTTTTTTGTTTTTTTTTTGGAAAGCAAAATTACGAGAAAAATAATACAAAAAATTAGTAATTGCATTTTTTTCTTATTGTATAAGTTCCTCAGAGGGAAGTTTTTTCGAGAATACAATAGAAAAATTTGCAATTAACAGCTTTGAATTAATTAATTAACCGAATCTTAATTAATTTTTTTTTATTTTACTAAAGGGTAGAATAGAGTTAGAGAATCATTTCTGTGAAAACCGTTTTCCTTAATTATCAAAATTAACGTAATTAGAGTTAGTTAAAAATTAGGAAAATCTCGAACTACAGACAGTAAATCATAAAAGGGGAGAATAAGAAAAAATGTGTGTGTAGGAATGTTCTATTTACTATTATAGTTGAATGAAGTTCAATTTCAAAAACGTCAGCATATCGTAAAAATAATATTCATTCAGGCAGAGTATGAATGAAATAGTAAGAGGGAAAAGACACTGAACCCGGAAATACAAGAAATATTGAGAAGGACGTTTGATGCAAAAACGTCATTGAGAAAGTCGTAACATTGACCGATAAAAATATTGAACTTGACATAGTGATCGAGTTTATTCGTTTTTGAAAGCTTTCATTGTTCTTGTTTCCTGCTTCTATATGCTTTACAACACACCGCACAGACACACATACATTATATATATATATATATATATATATATATATATATATATATATATATATATATATATATATATATATATATATATATATATATATATATATATATATTGAAGTATACTGTTAACATGGTGTTTCAATGATAATGCGGAAAACGGTTAAACACCCAAATCTTAAACTGGAACGAAGCACAAC
>JABUQX010124047.1:30000-32348 GCA_015478945.1 Trachelipus rathkii | reverse complement strand
CGTTGGCGCTTTCGTTCCAGCGGGCAGGTGTTTGGCCGTTTTCGCATTTATCGTGAAACGCTCAAGGGTTAATTATACCGCTTCAATAAGCTAATTATATACAAGTTAATCATATTTTAATTAATTATAACAAGTTTTTAATTTAAAAAAAAAAAATAGTTAAAAAAATTATTTACTACTAATTAAACAAAATAAATTTACCAGTTTTTGCTTATAATTATTTTAAATTCTGAACTAAATTAAATTCTAACTAGCAAAACTTAAAAACGAAAGCCAATCATTCTGTATTTATGCAACAGCTTATTCTTAAATTGTTAAATTCTTTTTACAAATAGTGCGCACTTTGGCAGTTCCATTCCTTTGAGAGTACTTATTTAATGCTTTTATGGGATAAAATGTCCTTAGTATATTACTTTGATATACAGGGTGCCATAAGTCGCGTACCATACAGGTTTTCGAAAACAAAATTGATTTTAATAAATAATATTTTATTTAATCATAACACATGCTCATAACACCTTCTGCATTGAAACACGCATCTCTTCTCTTCACAAAACTGTCTCTCACGCTTCTGAGGGTTTCAAGGGCTATCATTTGTCATTTTTTTTTGTTCTTGCATCCCTTAAATCATCAAGGGTGCGTGGACGATTCTGGTGCACAACATATTTGAGATGACCCCAAAGTAAATAGTCAAGTAGGGTAAGATTGGGTGATCGGAGTGGCCACTCAATGGACCCTCTCAGTCTAATCCACTTATTGGGAAAGTCTGGTCCAAGTGGTGAGGCACGCAAGTTGCAAATGCTGGGGCTCCATCACTGTTGATAAAAAATGTTCTGTCGTCGACGTATGGGAACATCCTCAAGGTAGTCAGACAAGACGGTCTGCAGGGATCTAAATAAGTTTCACCGGTGACACTATCATTTAAGAAGTATGGGCTAATAATTTCCTCTACTCCCAGATTCGCACACCATGATCCTCGGGTTGTGCTAATGGTGTCCTTCCTCAATCCAACGTGGATTGTTATCTGATCAGTAGCGCATATTGTGCTGGTTCAACTGGTCATTCAAATGAAAAATGTCTTCATCGCTGAAAAATATTGACGAATCCATATGTGCACGTATCCGTTAACAAAAATTCCATCCACCTGTCTGTGTCATCACCATGTAGAGCTTGCACAAGATGTACTTTGTGCGGATAAAATTTTTACGTCATGAGAATACAAGTGGTAACGTTCTGGAATGATGCCTTATATATATATATATATATATATATATATACTCCATATATATATATATATATATATATATATATATATATATATATACTATATATATACTTATATATATATATCTTTTTATAAATATATATATATATTATATGTAGTATAATAATATATGTATATGTATATAATATATGTATGTAAAAGATATCATAATATATGTATAATAATATAATAATATCTGTAATAATATGTAATAATAATAATAATAACTGTATATTTCAAATAACTGTACATATAATATATATGTATATGTATATATAATAACCAATATGTATATATATATATATATATATAATAATATATATGTAACTAATAATAATATATATATATATATCTTAATAGCCAATGGCGTAATAACCAACCAATAACCAATAACAACTCTATGCTCATCTACCAACAATAATATGTGTAATATATATATATATATATATAACAATATATAACAATATATATATATATATGTAATAATATATAATATATATATAATAGTAATATATGATAACATATATATATCGCTATAACTGTAATAATATATGTAATAATAATAACAATAATAATATATATATATATATATACATATATATATATGTATATTATATATATATATATATATGTATATATATAATAATATATAATAATATAACATATAAATTATATGTAACCAATATGTATATATCGTAATCGTCACAGCCAACCCTGCACAAGTTGAGATAAGGTTAACGTAACAATGCACCGGAAACAAAAAGTAGTAAGAAGAACATGACACAAGTCGAAAAGAAAGCTCAACCTTACCGCTCCCTTTACCTATTAGTGAGAACTCGTCGCAGTCAGAAAATCAACACTAGAGCTTCACGGGACCGCGAAGGACTATCACTATGGCATCTCGTCAGTCTGGGATTCATCCCTTGGCCAAGGTGGGCCACAACCATATCCCCTTACAAAAATCCCGCCATTCACTCCAATTGTGCACATTTTTTCTCCACTCTGCCAATTCACATTTCTCTCCTCCCTCCAGGCTCCAGAGCATTCCTTTACTGACTCAATCCTCTTTTCCTTCGGTCTCCCA
>JABUQX010124047.1:10000-20000 GCA_015478945.1 Trachelipus rathkii | reverse complement strand
TTTTCCTTGTTATTGGTATTATTATTATTGGTTATATTATTATATTATTATTATTATTACACATTTATTAATGTTACATTACATTATGATTATACATTAATGGGCTTATTATTGTTGTTACATTACGCCACAATATTATTATTATTATTATTATTATTATTATTGTTATTACATATTATTATTATTATTATTAGTATTATTATTATTATTATTAATATTGTCAGGTTTAAATTATTATTGATATTGATATTATTATTATTATTATTGATATTATTATTATTATTATTATTATGATATTATTATTATTATTATTATTGTTGGTGCTATTATTATTATTACATATATTCACCATGCAATTGCGGGTGGTATATTTGCAGATACCGATAGCTCAATTAACTATCTTCTTCCATGACTGTATTTTTAGTATTATTATTTTAGTATTATCCCTTTTATCACACTGTTCAACTAAAAATATGAAATTATGTATTTTTTCTTCTAACTCAATCCTTAACATTATCAAAAACCAGTAGAGTGCTGATCTAATAATCACCTTCAAATAGACACAATTCTCTTCTTTTTAACTAATTTTAATATTTATAAACATTTTAAATAACTATGGAGGGATAACACAACCCGCCTCAAACGTACTTCCCCTCTTTAAACAACTCACATCTTCCTCTTAATTCCATTCCAGCAATATGTTTCTTGGTTGTTCCGTTAGTAAATATTTAAATCGCATTTAATAACCCATTAACTCCACATCCATAAAATACTTTTCACTGGTGTTTAGGCAAATTTTTTTTTTAAAAATAAGCAGATTTGTTTTATATATGGATTGTATATATATATATATATAAGGTTATATATTATTATATATATATATAGTATATATATATATATATATATATATATATATTATTAAGTTGTTGTTATTTTTTTTTTATATATATTGTATATATATATATATATATATATATATATATATATATATATATATATATATATATATATATATACTAATATATTATAATATATTATAATATATTATATATAATATATATAATATATTATTTTATATATATAGCATATATATACATATATATATATATATATATATATATATATAGCAAAGTATATATATATATATATATATAAAAGTAGTATATATATATATATATATATATATATATATATATATATAGAGCGATTTGTTTCTACGGCAATGTCGTGGTCTGGAGTCCTAGTCTTCGATCCTAGTATCAACTAGAAACGTTCCCCTTCTAATAGGGCAATGCCCATGAGGTGAATTTTTACTATAAAAAAAAAAAGATATATTAATTAATATAAACACATTTCTAAATACGACATATATATATATATATATGAAGAGAAAGAAGAAAGATATATATATATATATATATTATATATATTATATGTATATTGTTCGTTATTATTATTATTGTTATATATATATATATATATATATATAGTATATATATATAGTATATAATTATTATTGTTATTATATATATATATATATATATATATAATATATATATATATATATATATATATATATATATATATATATATATTCTACTCTCAAACATTCGTCTTAGGCTCTCCTTATTCACGCACAATAAACACTTTTTACAGTCAACGCTTCAGGTTAAAAATTAAATCAATATGACCTCAAACACGATTAGCCTAGAGATTTCAACGTTCACAACCGCAAATAACTTTCCTCTAGTTCTCAAGACATAGCTGGAACGTGCCTACCATTTCTCTATCCAGAAAGACCTTCCTTTTTCAACATATAATTCCAACAGTTTCACCATTTTCGTTCTTATCATCTAATACCTCTTAGGGCCTATAACAATTATATTCACTTCATCAATAGCTACTACCCCCCTCATTTAAATAACCCAACAACCAGGCTTTATCATTCCTTCTTAATCTACCCAAACACTCGCTCATTAATTTCCAAAACACTTCAGTTACTTCTCTACACTATTATTTATAGGGGTATATTTTCGAATACTTATAAACATCCAATTTTTTTTACTCACTTTCATCTTTATTCTTGAACTGATTGATTTTTTACAGTTGTCACCACCACTCATGAATAGAGTCCTATTCAAGGAGGGGGGTATAATATGCTCAAAAGTGCACCATGTAACGCAAATTTCGCAGATGAACACAGACGCAGGCTTTAAAGTGATGGAGATTAAATTCAGCAGGAAACACAGAAGATGGAAGAAAATTCCACAGATCAGAGGTGGCAGAAAAGAAGGTAGAACCTCAGCGAACAAGCCTGGAGTTACTAATATCAATACAAAACTCATGTGCAGACACAGAAACCCTTGTGCTACGTGAGCGTCGTAAAGGTGGTGCTATGCAAACACTTGCCGCTGTTGTACCTATAGAAAAGAAATAAAGCTCCAACAGTTTATAAGCCATTTGGCCATTGACTCGACCCTATCCGAAAGCCGGGTGAAACCAAAGCCCCATCCAAATATTAGACCCTTGTGCAGCTGGAATAACTAAGAAGAGAAAAAAATGTCTCTGTCTAAACAGAACTCCCAAATTCTTTGATGCCGCCCTAGCAACCGTTGTGATGTGAGGATTCCAAGACATTTTTTGTTTATGTTAAGGCCAAGGATATTTAAATTGTCAACATGAGAGACGAGAGAACCATCGAAAGAGATAGTAAAATCAGAAAGTGTCTTAAAGAGAGAGATTTGTAAAAGTTGGATTTTTAAAGAATTGAGCTTCATAAGGTCAAGACGACCCCACCGGGAAATTCTATTCAGATCATCGAAAATAGAATCGGACAGATTAAAACGAGAGTCAATTCTGGAAGTAAAAGGGGAGGAGATTTGAAATGAGTTAAGGAATGAAAGGGCGAGTCATCGGCATATGAGTGGATAGAGTTAGATGTGCAGGTTGTCGTGGGTTTGAAGTCCGCCAACAATCTCGTCAATGGTCGTGGGTACTGGAAAAAACACAGAGAAAGAACAAAACAAACAATATGAATAAACACAATAATAAAACTCAGGAAAAAATCAAACACAAAAAACACAAGCAACCACACTATTTTATTTAAAAAAACACCACGGCAAGGTGAACGCCAGCGTAACCCCCTCACCACAGCAAGGTGAACGCTGCCGCAAACCACACCAAAATTAGATATCAACAACACCAAAAAAAGTTATGGTCATCAATGAACACCCGCGCGAATGTTCATCGATATCACAAAACCTTTAACATATAAAGAACCTTAAACCTAAATATATCAAAGCCTTAAACCTAAATATATATATATATATATATATGTTAAGCATATATATATATATATATATATATATTTGGTTGGTTGTTATATATATATATATATATATATATATATATATATATATATATATATATATATATATGTATATATATATATAGTGAGTTATATATATTATATATAGATATATATATATATATATATAGTATATAGTATATAGTATATAGTTTATACATATAGTGAAAGATATATACATATATATACATATATATATATATTATATATATAAATATGTTATTTTTATATATATATATATATATTATATTATTATATATATTATTATTATATATATACATATTATATATATATGTTATTAGATATTTCATATATTACATATATATACATACATATATACATATATATATATTGGAGCATATATATTATATTATAAATATATATATTATATATATTGTTGTTGGTTATTGTTATTGTTGGTTATTATATACATATATACATATTAATATTACTGTCATTAACGTATATACTATATATACATATATATGAGTTATTAGCAAAGAGTTATGTTATTACATATTACTACATATATATATATATATATATATATATATATATATATATATATATATACCATAATCCTAAACTAATATTCATAGTTCTTTTTAAGGCTGAAGGTTCATTTTTCCAACTACAACTTTCTTTGTATTAAAAATCTAAAGTAAATATAAGTTTACTCCTCAATTCTCCACCATATACATTCAATATTCTTTAATTTTCTATTGTTCTTTAATAGGTGTCAACTCAATAATATAATTTTTATTTCCGTTGGAATATTTTTCCATCCTTATAAGTATTCTACTTTCATTATAAATCTTTTCTCTTTCTTACTATTTTCTTTTCTTTTCTTTATCTGTTATTATGTTATGTAATTTTTACTTGTACTTCTGTTTTCTAAATTCCTTTATCGAAACTTCTGTTTTAGTGAAGGTATTTCTGTTTCCAAGCTTTCTTTCAAATAAGACCCCCCAAAAAAAAAAAAAACCGTGGAATACAAAAAAATATCGCATAATCACATAATAATAATAATAATAATAATAATAATAATAATAATAATAATAATAATAATAATAATAATAATAATAATAATAATAATAATAATAATAATAATATTAATAATAATAATAATAATAATAATGATAATAATAATAATAATAATAATAATAATAATAATTATAATAATAATAATAATAAAAATAATAATAATAATAATAATAATAATAATAATAATAATAATAATAATAATAATAATAATAATAATAATAATAATAATAATAATAATAATAATAATAAATAAAAATAATATTAATAATAATAATAATAATAATAATAATAATAATAATAATAATAATAATAATAATAATAATAATAATAATAATAATAATAATAATAATAATAATAATAATAATAATAATAATAATAATAATAATAAAATAATAATAATAATAATAATAATAATAATAATAATAATAATAATAATACCACAATACAATAAAATGATGTGATAGCCAAAAAAATTTAAAATTCAACACATAAAGCAACTTCACAAATGTGTCAAAAAAGTTCTATAAAAAGACACAACAGAAAATACTCCATCTAAACTTCTCCAGAAGAAAAATCATGTCCACTTCTCAGAAAGGGTGTCCATAAGTCCGAAAAACTCTAAAGTAGGGGGCTTACAGCCATCCTGGAGGTTCAAAGGTAAGAGCGTCGGACTTTCCTCTCAGAGTCGCTTCGTCGAATTCTTTTTCCTTTGAAAGCTAAGAAGAAAACTATTCTTGTTGAGATCATTTCTTCAGGACTTAAGAGCTTTGTTGAAGACTTGTATATTGTTGCAATATTTCGCCTCCGAACTCGAGGCATCTTCAGGCAGAAATGAAATTAATTTGTGGGAACGGCTATGATGAATATTTTGTTAATAGTTCCACAATATAATAAAACGATGTGATAGCCAAAAAATTTAAATTTAACAATAATAATAATAATAATAATAATAATAATAATAATAATAATAATAATAATAATAATACTACACACACACACAAACACTCGAGTACAAGATTAATAGTAATAATAATAATAATAATAATAATAATAATAATAATAATAATAATAATAATAATAATAATAATAATAATAATAATAATAATAATAATAATAATAATTATAATAATAATTATAATAATAATTATAATAATAATTATAATAATAATTATAATAATAATAATAATAATAATAATAATAATAATAATAATAATAATAATTTCTCACTTCTCACCAAGCGCTGAGATTAGGGTACAGCCCTGTCCTCTGCAAAGCCCCTCCATGCGGATCTGTCTCGGTAGAATCCTTCCTCTTCCACCTCGGCAATAGATCTTCCTCGCTTCACCATCGACGCTGCAACACCATCCCTCCATCTTCTTCTTGGTCTCCCAGCAGGTCTTCTTCCTTCTGGCTGCCAGTCGTAGAATCTCGCAGGGTATCTCTCCTCATTCATTCTTCGGACATGGCCATACCACCTTAGCTGTTGTCTCTCTATCAACCAATCAATGGGCTCTATTCCAAGCTCGCGCCTAATTTCCGAATTTCTTCTTCGCTCCCTTCTCGTCACTCCCGCTATCAGTCTCAGCACTCTCATTTCTGCTGCCACAATCTTGCTTTTTGTTCTGGTGGTAAGGGTCCAAGCTTCCGACCCATATACGAGAGTAGGTCTTAGTATTGTCGTATATATCAAAACCTTAACATCCTTTGGTACATGCCTGTTTTTCAGCAATCCATACAGCTGTCCCACACCCCTCGAAAACCTGTTTATTCTCTCCTCAATCTCTCCGGCCATTTCTCCATCCACGTTTACAGTAACACCCAGGTACTTAAATTTTTCCACTTCCTTCAACCTTTCCCCCTCTATCACGATGTCAAGCACCTCTCTTTCTCTAGAGATCTTCATCACCTCCGTCTTTTCCTTATTTATTTTTAATCCTTCTCTATGCAATATGTCTCCCCACCTATCCAACGCTCTCTGCAGAGTCGCTCTGTCACTTGTCACCACTGCTATGTCATCTGCATATGCCATAGCAATTCCAACATCCTCCTCCAAACCAACCTCTCGGATACACCCATCCATATATATGATAAACAGCAGAGGAGACAAAACTCCTCCCTGTCTCACTCCCGCTTGTACATGGAACCATTTTCCTAAGCCAAACGCTGTTCTGACTGCACTCTTACTAGTGACATAGAGACTACGTATCACTCTTATTAACTTGGGTTCAACCTCATAATACGGATTTCCAAGCGTTTCCCACAACTTCTCCCGCGGCACACTATCAAACGCTTTCTCTAGATCTATAAAAGCAGCATAGATGTCTCTATCCCACTCCCAACTCTTCTCAATCACCATCTTCAAGCTAAAGATCAAATCGGTGGTTCCTCTTCCCGGTCTAAAACCATATTGGGCCTCATTCAATTTATTCTCCACACTCGTTCTAAGTCTCCTCTCCAAAATCCTTTCATATATCTTCAAAGCATGGGGCAGAAGAGATATCCCCCTATAGTTGGAACACTCACCTCTGTCTCCCTTCTTAAATATTGGACATATTATTGCCTTCCCCCAAATAATAATAATAATAATAATAATAATAATAATAATAATAATAATAATAATAATAATAAAATAATAATAATAATAATAATAATAATAATAATAATAATAATAATAATAATAATAATAATAATAATAATAATAATAATAATAATAATAATAATAATAATAATAATAATAATAATAATAATAATAATAATAATAATAATAATAATAATAACAAATATCCTTACTTGAATAATAGTAAATGAATATTAAATTAAAATATCAATGTATAAATTCATAATAATTAAAATGAAAAATAGACAATAAAAATGCATTAATAAATATATATATCTATATATAGAGTATATATATATATAAGTTACAGTATATATATATATATATGGTTATTATTGCACATTGCAGGAGAAATGAGCTTTATATAAATATATTAATTGATATATAAAAATATAAGGAAAGTTGCATAAATATATATTGAAATATATATATATATATATACATATTATAATATTACTTTATATATTTATATATATATATATAATAGTTATATATATATATATATATATATATATATATATAAAAATATATATTATATAAATGCATATATATATATATATATATATATATGCCAAATATAATGATCAAATAAATAACTTAAATAAGTTAAGTAAAGAAATGAAATAAGTTAAATAAATGCAATAAATTATGAAAATAATAATTTAATATAAATAGTAATTCATAAAACAAAATAATGACCCCACCCCCAACTTTTGGTTCTACCTGGGTAGTTTTAATCCAGCTCTTTTTTTCTCTCTCTCTATTTTCTCTCTAATACAAGTAAGTAACACTCACTACCTTCTTGTTCAAATGCTAAAACAAACTATAAAAAAAAAAAAAAAAAAAAAACACTTTATATAACCAATCCAGCATTCATCCAAGAAAAAAATCACTCATACATAAACTAAAAATTATACTTACCTCATCCAAATGAAACAGCCACAGAACCAAAAAATCGGGCCGTTGAGCAGAAGGAACTTCTCAGACTTCCAGAAAAAGGAAAAACACGTCATCAACCCTTCAATCAATAATAATAATAATAAAAATAATAATAATAATAATAATAATAATAATAATAATAATAATAATAATAATAATAATAATAATAATAATAATAATAATAACAATAATAATAATAATAAAATTTTATAGTTACTCACAATAATAATAATAATAATAATAATAATAATAATAATAATAATAATAATAATAATAAATAATAATAATAATAATAATAATAAAATTATTATAGTTATCACAGACGAATAATAATAATAATAATAATAATAATAATAATAATAATAATAATAATAATAATAATAATAATAATAATAATAAAAATATTAAAGTTAAATAATAATAATAATAATACACACACACACACAATAATAATAATAATAATAATAATAATAATAATAATAATAATAATAATAATAATAATAATAATAATAATAATAATAATAATAATAATAATAATAATAATAATAATAATAATAATAATATAACATAATAATAATAATAATAATAATAATACACACACACACACACACACACACACACACACACAATAATAATAATAATAAATAACCATAATTTCTATTCGATAATTTTCCTTCACAATTTCCAGTTTACATTATTTTATTCTCTCCTCCTTTGTTTCTTTCTTCCACGCTTATTCCAAAAATAATCCAAAAATAAAACAGTTCGACAAAGTCTCTATTTTCTTTATTATCTCATTAAATAAAACACAACTAATAAATAAACATATAAAAAAATCACTCTTAACTTAAACTAAAAAACACAAGGAAAAAAAGAAACTATTACTGCACATCCCTATATATCCTTGTTGGTGGACGTTCTCGAAGCACCCCAAAAAATAATAAGACCGGTAAATTATGAAACAAAAATCCTAATCATAAATGACTGCAAGGTGAGAAGATCGTTAATGAAAAAGCTGGAATACAGCAGGAGATAAGAGAGTGCCCTGTAGAACACCACTATTGATATGAAAGGAGGAAGAAGTCTCCTCATCAACAACAGCCGATTTTGAACGATTTGAAAGAAAGCTAGACATAAGTAAGCAAAGAGAAGGAAGAAACCCAAAGGAGGAAAGATTTTAAAGTAGTGACGCATGCCATACCCGGTCAAATGCTTTGGATATGTCAAGCTCCAATACACAAGTCTCCTAGTAATTTCTAAGGGCGGAAAAACCCTAAATCGGTTAGATAGGAAACTATACCGTCAGTAGACCTCGAGCGCCGAAAGCCTTACTGACGATTGGAAAGAAGGGAATAAGATTCCGGATGATCTAAGAAATGAGAGTTAAGAAGGGTTTAAAAGATCTTGGATAGCATACAAGTGAGAGCTATAGAGAGCAGTTAGAAGGATCAGAGCGACTACCTTTCTTCGGAATAAGTTGGACATATGCATGCTTCCAACACTGATAGAAAGGCTAGTATTGAGACATATAGAATATAGTTGAACATGGGGTAGGGTTACCACGGAAGTACAATCCCTCAAAACTTGGAGATGAATGACTTCTGGACCATACCTCTTCCTAACATTCATAAATTTCAGGAGCCCATGTACTCGATCAAATGTAATCACATTCAAATGCATAAGTCATAGGACACCTGAGAGGAAAAGTAGGAGGAAGAGGAATGCCAGAATCGCACAGAGTTAAGTTAGAGTACAATAGGAGTCCAAACAGATTGGTCTTTTCAGATGGGATATTAGTAACATAACCATTAGAACGAATCAGAGGAGGAATGGCAGATTTACAAATGTTTTTAGAGATGTTTTTTGGCAAAAGGGCAGAAAGATTTGCTAGTAGAAAAATCATGGTGGTCAACGCAGTTTCGTTTAAGAGTATCCCTGCAACGATTTCGAGCTGAATGAAAATTAACGGGAGTGATAGGAGAACGAGAATTTTTTCACGCCCGATAGGCAATGTCTCTAGTCTGAATGGCCAG
>JABUQX010124047.1:0-5000 GCA_015478945.1 Trachelipus rathkii | reverse complement strand
ACCCTAACGTTGTGCTCCCACCTTCTAATACTCCCCTAAATATATTACTTAAACATCAAACCGAATCCTCTTTCAAGAAAACATTAAAAATGTGCATCAAGTTGAAGTTTAACGCAGCCGAGAAAAATAACATTAAAAAAAGCAAGATAAAATCAGGGTTAAGCGAGAGTTTTAAGAAGACGTCAAAAATCTTAAGCCTAACACAAAGATGTTGTCAACTTAAGAACAGAAGATATAAAAGTGAGGAAAGCTCAAACCTCCATAACCCCCAAGCTTACTGCAGCGACCAGATAAAAAGAGGGGAATCCTTTAAGAAACATTTCCCACTCACCCCCAAGCGAACAACAAAAGGAATGAAATAATATGCCCATAAATAAGAAGCATTCTCAACTGTTGTTTCTTCAAATGCTCACAGATTAGGTGTGTATGGTTTGGGAAATTGTGATTATTTATAATTGAATGAATTAAGCCATGCAAGGGCAAGGATGAAACCCACTACAAAACTCGAAATTTTTTAAGCGTAGATCGAGGTGCACTCAACCTTACTTTATCACTATATTTATATTGTCGATAATATTTCAACGGAACCACTCCTTTGATCATTCTGTTCATTATGTAAAACATATTGGAGATAAAGTGCAATACTTGTCTCATTCATATATAACAGGCATCTTTACCCGTATTGATCTGAAAGTGAGCATGACCCACTTCTACGATTAAATAATTTACGACCACTCTCTAATCTGGACTTAACCACATCTATCCGAGCACCTTCTTGGATATTCGTGTTGCTGGAGCACCCTTCACCCATCCATATACCCACATTCCTATCTTGATAAATTCCCAACAACATTTAAATATTATGTACTTTTTGATAAATTTGTAACAAATATCAGTTCTCAACAGATTCCACCCCATTCTCCATGCAACTACAAGATAGAGATTGTAAATTCGTACATTTCTAGCAGAGCGACATGCGTGCTTTAACAAAAATATTCATTTAAAATAAAGTTAACTTTAATTATTAAAATCAAAAACAGATTTAAAAACGTATTATTATATATTATAGTATTATTCATTATTATTTATATATTATTCATTATATTATTATATTATTATTATTATTATTATTATCATTTATTATTTATTATTATTATATTATTAATTATATTATTATATTATGAAAGAAAATGTAAATCAATTAATAGAAGAATTCAAGATAAATATCTTATTACATTAAATTGATCGAAATAATTTATGTAGGGATTTAAACATTTCGAAATTGTGACGTCTGGCAGCCGTTCATTTTTTATCCAAAAAGTCACGTGATGCGATTCTCTCGTAGAGATAAATATGAAACTTTTAACTAATTACCAGCTTATCAATATAACAATCATATATAGTCACGAGGTCCTCTTAAGACTGTGATACTATGGTAAGATTTCACAACTTCATGGTAGAGTACCTAAAATTGGGTTTAAAAAAAACTTCCCTTTTAACAAAGAAGCAGAAAAGTCCAATGCAAAAGGAACGGCTACTGATTTTGTACGAGTACACAAGCGCAAAAAGTGACAAATTAATTAATTTCTTCGGAAGAGAAATTGATGAAAGTGAGAATGATAAGTCTCAGTTTTTTTTTTTAACTTCCGTGGTCTGAGAACATAATATACTAATATATATAAATAATAAATAATATATATAATATATATATATATATATATATAAATATATATATATTATATATAGATATATAGGTTGTTGTGTCGGTGGATGAACTACCAAAGAAAACCGCATGCTATCTCGAAAAACTACGATATAGAAGAAAACTGAATAACATTATTTGAATCATGTATGAAATTGTATGAAAATGTAACTTTTTCCTTTTTAGTTTTTAGTTTTTAACTAAAAAGATACCCCCGGTAAACCGTCAAAATCAAAGAGTCCGTTTCTCTCGGCCGAATCGGGGGACGACGGGACGAAGTCCCCTTTGTCCCAAACCGTCGCCTCGACCCCTAAAAAAAAATCCAGTTTCATATCAAGAATTTCATACTGATTCCAATATTACTTTTCTTTACCTATCGTTAGCTTTCAAGATATCAAAAAAAAAAAAAAAAAATCCACTTCCATACAAACTTCATACGCTGATTCCAAAAATGTTATTAGTTTTCTTCTACCTATCGTAGGTTTGGAGATATAAAAAAGGTCTTTGGTAAGTTTGCCATATATAATATATATATAATATATATATATAATATCAATATATATATATAGATATATATAATATATATATAATGTTATAATATATATAAATATTCATATATATATATAATATATATATATAATAATAAATAATATATATTATATATATATATATAATAATATATAATTATATAATATATAAATATATATATATATATATATATATATAATATATATATATATATATAAAATATATAATATAATATAATATATATATATATATATATATATATAACTATATATTATAATATATAATATATATTAATATAAATATATATATAATATAATATATATAAATATATTATTACATATAATATAGAAAAATATATATATATATATATATTATACTATATATATATCTATATAATATATATATATATAATATATAATAAATATATATATAATATATATAATAATTATATATATTATATATATAATATATTATATATATATATATATGACAAAAAAGACTCTTTAACAACGACAATACAAAATTGTTGCACAAAACGATTCCCCAAATACAATAAGGTCAATTAAATCAACACGGGTGCCCAGTTCAGTTTATACAGTATAGATATAAATTACTGGTTGCAATTACTTACTGCAACAGAAAATTCGTATGAAAAAACATGGTTGTTCAAAAAGAATGACTATGAATAATCTTATAAAGGAAAATTAAATTTTCTATAAATGAAAGCAAAATAATTCGGTAGTTTTACGCTTTTAAAATACCTCCGTAAATTATATTATTCAATGATTCTTATGCTGAAAACGGTTATTTCCGAAAATCGACCGTATAAATTGCTTCTATTTAAGATTAACATTTATTAAAAGAAATACCTAATTATTTTGAAAAGAATTAGAATGGAGAAGCGAATTGATTCTTATTTGCATATACAGAAATCGGAAAGACCGAGCCAAATTTTAGCGAAGGCAAAGTTGTAAACGGGCGAATTAACCAGAGTGGTACCCGATGATACAAAAAAATAATACAAAAAATTTGCTCAAAACTTTGCAGACGTAATTAGTCCTTAGGAAATTAGATAAGGAAAATGATTACAACAAAGTTCAATTTTAGTCTAATAAACATTGTTAAAACAACGCATGCCATTGGTAATGATCGAAAGAATATAAACCTATTTTGAAGAATTAAGAGAATAGAAAAAAAATAAAAAAATAAAATAATAAAAAAAAAAAAAAAAAAAAAAAAAAAAAAAAAAAAAAAAAAAAAAAAAGTAAAGAACAAAGTAAAACATGTATATCTCGGATGCAATGAAACTCTACAATATTTTTGAATGTGGTAACAGCTAAATCTATTGTTCTCTTGCTTCTTGTAGCTGCAAATTATTGCTCGAGTCTAACATATAAATTTGAGCCAAAAGAATTTTCACCGAAGTGATGATAAAACAGAGCAATAAAGTTATCTGAAAAAAACGAAAAAAAGAAAAAACGAATTTCTCAAATTATTTCTGTTTACCAGTAAAGGTTAAATAGGAAGGAGAGAATTTCATTTCTGCTTATCTCATATAAAATGAAAATGTGTAAATTTTTTAAAAGAAAAAAATCTTACGGAATGGTTTTACATAATTTCGAAAAGATTCTTTTTTCTATCCAATATCAACAAATTAAATTGAATGAATTTGGTTTATGATTAAATTAATATTGGTGTCAATTTATTTTATTATGTTTATTATGTAATCTATACTTTTTTCCTGCCCCGTCATTATCTGTTCTGCTCCAATTTCGAAATAAATGATTAAGGAAAATTCAAAAAAGAAAAAAAAAAGTGAAAATATACAATTCCCATCTGGTTTACAGTAAAAAAAAAATCCTGAGTCAAGATTGAAACTACCCTAAGATTCATACTATTTATGTACGCAGTAAACAAGGGCCATGTTAAACATTAAAAACTTAAATTTATTCCAATTGAGATTGACATAGTTGCATCCCTTCCTAGCCCCAAGCCAGTAGTTTTTAGCTATAATGAGAGTGTGCCTAGAGAAAACGAAAACTATAAACATTACGTATAGGCGACGTCCTCACACAGTTCTATTCTAAAAGTCAAAGAAGTAAAGGATAATACAATTATTAAACTAAAGTGATAAGTATTCCAATCATTAGCTTAATACTTCATTGGTAAAATTATAGTAAAGTAGTCAAATCACCAACCAATAAAGAAAAGTGCTTGCTAAAAGGATCCAACCAGGCCGTACTTAACCTAAACATAATTTACTATAAATATAAAAATGGCGGCTCTAACATATTATTATTATTGAATAATTCATAAACTTGTGAACTTACCCAACTATCAAACCAATATTCCTAATCTGTTACCTTGTAAATAAAGAGAACTAAATGTTCCCTTTACTTATTCCTTTGTCTAAGCTGAGTTTTCATTACAGCCTGGTAGATATATAATGATATATATATAATATATAATATAATATTATATATATATATATATATATAATATATTATATAATATATATATATATAATAAATAACGTATATATATATAACGGTAATATATATATATATATATAATATATAAATATATAGTATATAATATATATATATAGTATAGTATATATTATAAAACACATAACATATAAATAATATATATATATAATATAATATATATAATATTATATATATATCATATAAAATATTATATATAATATACGGTAATATATATAATATAATATATATTATAAGATATATAATAATATATATATATATAA
>JABUQX010124046.1:20000-24117 GCA_015478945.1 Trachelipus rathkii | reverse complement strand
TGCTTGTTATGGTCCATCGGGGAGTAATGTTAAGCGGACAGTCTTGATCTTTCTGAGACAATTGTAACCGATTTGAACAGGTTGAGTGGAAGCTTTCCAGAAATTGTGTGCGAGTGATCGAAAAGAAATGGTATGTGTTATACAAGTCGCCATTGTGGTTCGGGAAAAATGAGAATTGGTAGGAGTGTGAATGATTTTCTTTGTGAGGGAGAGTATGTGTGTGCAGTAACTATTTTGAATACGAGTTATCCATTAAGTACATACGACTTTATGAAGTAGAGATAGGTTTAAAGTAAGGAGCATGGCGTTTGTTTTTGTGTTGTTGATTGTTGGAAAGTATCAGATGGATGTTAAATCAGTGAAGAGGATTGGAGACGAATATCAGATCAGTATGTAAAGTTAAGTGGTGTGGTATCAATGAAGAGGAAAGAATTAAAGAAGAAAAGTTTACGGGAATTTGGAGAGTGAGAAGTTAAAAATTAAAAAAAATATAAGGAAAGTTTTGTCAAGAGCACTTGCAAATAAGTAAGTTGAATTGTGAAACTGACTAAATCTCGAAACAAATGAAAGAAAACGTTTGTAAGTAGTGCAAGAGAGACATGCGGCACGGGCGCGGGCTGCAAATTTTTTCGGTCGACTCGGCCTCCGGGCTCCATCATTTTAAAATTACCCGGCTCCGACTTCCGGCTCCGGCCTCCTAGCATTTTTAAAACTTACCCGCTCCACTCCGGGCTTCCGCCTCCGGCATTTTTAAATTGCTCGGCTCCGATCCGCGCTCGGCTCGGCATTTTAAGATTGTTACGGTCCGGCTCCGGCTCCGGCTCCGGCTCCGGACCCGGACCTCTAGTTATAATTCCTTTCCATTTACCAATATGAAATCATTAATCTCTGTTACAAAATTTTTTATGGTTTGACGAAATTGAATGTTTAGTTTAATGGAACATCTTTATTAACTTAGAATTAAAAACAGAAATATTTTATAGCTAAATAAGATTTTTTGCAGCTTTTCTGAGGTAAAAAGCAATAATTTCACTTTCTTCCTAAATTATAATTACAATCCTCTTCGAACGATGAACTGCCTGTACATTTACGATATTTTATATTTTTACTAAAAAGTTTTTTTTATTTTTTTTAAAAAACGGAAAAAATTATATTTCAGTTTTCACCTAAAAGTTTAAAATATTTCCTCTTTGAACTATGAGCTGCCTGAACGTATGTAATATAATTTTATTAAAAAATATTTTTTAATTTAAAAGAATATTTTATATTGGATTTTTTGTGTCCTGATTTGGGAAACAAAACGTCCTCTTGAAGTTCGGCCGAAGAATATGTAGCATAAATTTATCCCAAATTCTTTCTTTTCTTCGAAAATGAGAACATCTGCAATGATAACTTCCTTTAGCGAATTCACCTAAGATCCAACTTTATTACTTTTTAAAGCAACAAAAATAAGTCTCAATATTCACTTGGACTAGGATGGAAGCTGTAATTATCGTAAGCCGCAATCTTGAAAAATTTTAGGATAGAAGGGAAATCCTCTTAATTAATTGTTAATTTTGATTCCGGTTGATTTTATTATTCTTCTAATGCCTTGTGGATTCTAGATTGTATCTTTCTAGAGGTTTCTTAGGTTAAAAGGGTTTTTACTGGCTAGATTGTTCTTTTTCAGTCGCTTTTCTGCACTGATCCAATTGCGTCAATTTTTAACCTCTTCATCTGACAGATACCACAAAGGAGATTCCTGAACTGATGAACTATCTGTGGACTCCGACCCAGATTTCTCGATAGTATTATTCATCTTTAAGTTTACTAGTTCACAAAGAAAGCATTCCTAGTTTTTAATATCAGATCTTCAGTTCTGGAGGAAGATACTGAACTGTGGACCAACAACAGATGGCAGGGACAAAGAATATTTTGATTTTCAGTTAACATCTTCCCTTCTTTCTATTGAATTTATGTCATTTGATAACTTCTTTCTCTCCTATATAAAAAAAAAAATTTTCTGCAGTCAAGGTCTTCTGATTGAAAATTTTTGAGTGTTTCGATTTTGTCCCACTAACTATGGAGAGAGAAGTCGAGGAAGTACCGGCAAGCATCATACTAATATGGTCTCTTAGTTGCAAAAGCCTTTCGAAGCAATAAGACATGTACTTCTCCATCTTGTCTCTTGATCTAAGATGGCCGAAACTTTTCCAGCTTGACGCTTAGAACTTCCATTAATATTGGGATTCGCGTTGCTTTTGCTGTTTGTTTCGCCCTTGCTTATAGAATTTACTGCATGAGTTCTGCGGAGACAATCACGCGCGCTAACATAAAGTATTGAACTCCACACCTCATAGTAGTGAAATGATAATGTCATCAGGGACATAGTCTTAATCATAATAGTTTTATCAAGATTCATTCTGAAAACAACTATTACTTCTTCGTTTTGGCATTCAATAAAATCGAGTATCACATTTACCACGCTTCCTGTTCCTCATTCTCATTGGTCCATTATTAATTTTTTCAATCATTACTGATCATTGTTTGATGGCGCTATCCGTAACAAGCTAAGATACTTGCCTCTATTATTTCGCAATTCTTTAAAACGTCAATAACCAAGTTCTCGGATATATTAGTTGAAATGTTGTGATTTGGTATCTATTACTGCCATTTTATTGATTATTAGTTGTTTTTTATCTACGCCCACATATCTAATTTAATAGGCAAAATCAATTTACTTTTCCCTTGTTTAGTTATCCATTTTTACAATGCAAGAAGGCGTCCCTTTAAGCAATTTTCAAGTTTATTTTTTGCTTAACCTCTTCCCCTAGAACTCGTTTTTCGAATATATTCCCGGTCTAAAGGAACTTCCAGATTTTTGAAAGTCATGTTGTCTCCACATAGTGCTTTAAATCCTACTCTTGCAAAAAATCCTAAATGGGCTCACTATCCTTTAACAACCACTCTATAATCAATTTATAGTTGAACTTTTCATTTTGAATAGACAGAACAAGTTTTAACAAATTGAATAAGCAAATATCCACTTTAGTATGAGTTTTTCAAAAAAAGGTCAATTCCTGAACAGCTTTTACGTACCTTTCTTCTTTTAACAATTGTACTGTCGCAATGTTTGGATGAGAGCATTTTAAATGTTGCATTAATTTAAAGGATTCAGTAGATGTATTGTGGCCCCCATGAGTAACGGTGGTTTGGTAAACTCTTTAAATCATGATCGAACTGACTGTTTCCCATTAACTGTGTTAACTATTTCATTTTGACAAATGAAAGTACTTTTATCTTCGAGAGAATACAACATATTCACAGTCACATGAGGTGTTCTCGATTTTGGTTTAGTTGACATGATTAACTTAACTTAATTAACTTAACTTAATTAAAGTTATCTAAAGGAAGATAGACCTTTTTTTAGTTTTTGAACAATACAAATAAAACATAAGATTTTTCTGAAACAAAAGAGGAATATAATTTATTATATTATATATATATAATATATATATATATATACTATATATAATATTATATATATTATATATATATAATATATATTATAGTATATATTAATATAATATATTATATCATATATATATCATAATATAATATAATATTATATATATATATATAGTATATGCTATTATATATTTATATGACATTTATAAGATGTTGACTCCGTTTATACGGGGGAAATTTTCGATAAGAAAAACAAACGAATTTCGGGCCTTTCTTTATTGCATCACAATTTCTATCTATCTATTTATCTTTATCTTTGTGTGTTTTATTTTTAGAAAAATTTAATTAGGAATTTGCTGCGGTGTTAAAATTTTTATTGTTTATTATTATTGTTATTATTATATTATTATTATATTATTCATTATTATTATTAATTATTATATTATTATTGATTTTATTATTATTAATTTTTATAATTATTATTATTCATTATTTATGTATTAATGTTAATAGGGATTTTACATTTTTTTTTCTAAGTTCTTTCATTTTTATTATTTGATATTCGATTATTATTATTAATTTATGGTATTTTTATTTAAAAAAAACCTCCCCCCCGGACCCGCGAGGCGAGCGGGGCCCCCCGCTCTGCGGGGGACGGGGGGATGATATA
>JABUQX010124046.1:10000-12500 GCA_015478945.1 Trachelipus rathkii | reverse complement strand
TGTGCTTCGAGCTGGCCCCTCCCCTCGTTCAACTTTATTCTCTATGTCTCATACTAAACACTTTCCCCTCAGTGTTTGGAAAGCACGCACTAATTCCACCTATTCCCGAAAAAAGGAAAGCCGCTCTGATCCTTCTAACTATCGCCCTATAGTTCTCACTTGTATTTTATCTAAGATTCTTTGAAACCCTTCTAACTCTCACTTCTTAAACCATCTGGAATCTTCATTCTCCTTTCTTTCCCGATCGCCAGTACGGCTTTCGGAGTTCGAGGTCTACTGGTGATATACTTTCCCTATTTAAGGCCGATTTATGGTTTTTCCTCCTTGGAACTACGGGGAACACTTGCGTGGTGGAGCTTGAACATATCCAAAGCATTTGACCGGGTATGGGGCACGCGTCACTGCTCTCCAAGCTTCCCTTCTTTTTGGGTTTCCTCCTTCCCTTTGCTTACTTATGTCTAGCCTTCTTTCAAGTCGCTCAATATCGGCTGTGGTTGATGGGAGCAGACTTCTTTTCCTTTTTCTGTCAATCAGTGGGTGTTCCTCAGAGGTTTCTGTCTATCTCGCTACTTTAATTTCTTAACTTTTCATTAATGATTCTTCTCACCTGAATCTAACCTCTATCCACTCGTATGCGATTACTCGAACACTTCATTCTTCAACCCATTTCAATTCTGCTCCCCTTTTACTTCTAGAATTGCTCTCGTCTTAATCTTTCGATTTCTATTCTCGTTGATCTGGATAGAAATTTCCGATTGGGTCGTCTCAACCTTGTGAAATTCAATTCTTTACAAACTCAACTTCTACACAATAATCTCCCTCCTTTAACACCTTCTAACTTTTATTTCTTCGACGGTTCATCTCGTCTCTCCTCCTGTTGAACAATATAAACATCCTTGGCCTTAACATAAACAAAAATGTCTTGGAAACCTCCTCACATAACAACGGTTGCTAGGGCGGCCTCAAGAAACTGGGAAGTTCTGTTTAGACTGAGAGATTTTTTTTCCTCTTCTCAGTTACTCCAGCTATACAAGGGTCTCATCCGCCCTTGAGTATGGAGTACTGTTTCTCAGATCTGGGGGGGCTTCTGGTTTCACCCGGTTTTGACAGGGGCCGTCCCAAAAGCCAAAAAGGCTTATAAACTGGTTATGTTAATTTCAGTTCACTGACGCCTCTATCTTTCGGCGTGAATGTTGGGTAACTGTTATCTTTTTCTAATAGGTACCGAGCAAGAAGGCAGGTGTTTCCGAGGGAACTTACCACTCGCGTTCCACGCCACCACCTTTACGACGCCTCGTAGCACACAGGGGGTGCTGTGTCTGCGCACGGAATATATATATATATATATATATATATATATATATATATATATATATATATATACTATATATATATATATATATATTATAATATATATATATATATAATATATATATACATATACCCATATACATATACATATACATTACATATACATATACATATATATATATACTATATATATTATATATATATTATATATATATATATATTATATATATATATATAATATATATATATATATAATAGATACATATACGTATCATATATTAATAATCAGGATTTGATTGTTAATCTTTATGGGTCTGATTTAAATATTTATAAAAAATGTGCATAGAGATATGGATATATATATATATATATATAAATATATATATATATGATATATATAATATATATTATATATATATAATACTATATATATATATATTTTGAAAGGGTTTTTGGTTGGCTCCATTTTGGACAGCGTTAAGAAAACCTCAAATTTTCCTAATATTTTGCTAAAATCTTTCACTAGACTAAAGAAAATTGGGCTCATGTCGATTATCCGCTTCCAGTTACGCTCAAGCCAATTTTTTTTTTTTTTAAATCTACGTAATCGAATAAAATCTTGAAAGATTTCTTTTTTTTTTTTTTTTTTTTTTTTTTTTTTTTTTTTTTTTTTTTTTTTTTTTTTTTTTTTTTTAAACAATTTTGAGTGAAATTAATAAATATGAAAATAAATTACATTATATATACGTTAAGTAAAAAGGTTGTTACAGTTTAGTTAGTTTAAATAGATCTAAACTATATATAAGTTAAGTAAAGGTTATGAGTTTGTTAGTTTACATAGATTTGAACTTTTTTTTTCTTTTTTTTTAATATTTTTAGAGGTGTGAAGCTGCTTTAATAATAAAGTTTCGATTTGACTTTAGGCATTTTCACTTCAATTTTATGAAATGTATTCGAATTCATACAATCGATATTTATTTGGAGGTGGAGGCGGATAATCGACATGATCCTCTATATCAGGGGTGGCCAACCCTTGGCGCATGCGCCAAACGTGGCGCATTGGATGATTATAAGTGGCGCATTGCTAGGGGCTACTTTTTGGGAGATTTTATATTTTAACTGGGCTACGTCAGCCTATTTCTTACGAATTTATTTAATGAAAACTAAAAATTCATTTTATTTTCAGAAA
>JABUQX010124046.1:2500-5000 GCA_015478945.1 Trachelipus rathkii | reverse complement strand
CATTAAGGAATCCCCCATTTTTTTTCTTTAACTAAAGAATACCCCTAGGGTAGACCGCACAAAGATGGTAGGAGTCGGTGTCTCTCGCCCCAACCGCTGGAAGGACTGGGGACTTCATCCCCCTCTTTCACCGGTCGACTCGAGCCCCCTAAGTGCCGCCCCCCTGCTTTTAATGTTTAATTTTTTGTGTGTTTTTTTTATATATATTTTCGTAAATAAGGAATTCGCTGATTTCAAACATGTCTTTCGTTTTAATGTTCGACTTGTATTTTTTTTTTAGAAAATATGCCTTTTCTATTTTTTTTTTTACATGATCGTAACAAGGAAAGTTCGCTGATTCCAACTGTCTTTCTCTTTAATGTAGGCCCTGTAGTTCTCGAGAAAAACCTTACGGCCACATTCTACGATTTCTCCATATATATATATATATATAATATATATATATATATTATCATATATTATATATATATATATATATATATAATACTATATATATTATATTATATATTAAGTATATATTATATATATATATATATAGTATAGTATAAGGCCTTAAATAATAATATTAACAAGGGTCAATGATTTCTTTTCAGACCATGAATAACAAGACTGCAGAAAGGCTTGTTATGAGGGGTAGAATTGTCAGTCTATACGAGTTAGGGATACCTAAGCGTCAAATAGCAAGGGAACTAGGTATTGACATTAGCACTGTGCGGAGATGGGCTAGAAGACATGAAGAAGAAGGCGAGTACCGTGACCGTCCTCATACAGGTCGCACTCGAATAACCAGTCAGGAGGAAGATAAGGCAATCGTTGACTTTGCTCAACGTCATCCATTCACAAATTCTGCAATCGTCCGGAGAGAATTAAATCTAGATGCATCACATTCTACCATCCGAAGGCGAATCCATGAATCAGGAATACATCACCGTAGACCAGCTCTAAAACCACAACTAACAGACAATCACAAGTTAGCAAGGCTAGCCTTTGCTAACGCATACATTCAAAAGGATATTGAGTATTGGTCGACGGTAATATTCACTGACGAAAAAACATTTTGCTCAAGTGACCACGGCAGCATACACCTTTGGAGACCAAATAAAACTAGATATGACCCAGCTTATATATACGAAGAGAGAAGAAGCGGCCACGTCACCTGCAACATGTGGGGGTGGATTAACTTTTATACAGCTGGTGAGCTAAGTCCCATACATGGGAGATTTACTTCCGATGTATATCTTGAAATTCTTGAGGAGGTTTTTATGCCCTCTGTTAGAGCATATCTATATCCTGACCCACAAAAGATTGTATATGTTCACGATAATAGTCCAATTCATAGAGCAAGACGGGTTCAGGAGTGGTTTGCCGAAAATGAGCACATGATTGAAGTTCTCGCATGGCCAGGTAAAGCCTGCGATCTGAACCCGATCGAAAATGTGTGGGCATCAATCGTAAGAGACTGGGATCCCCAAGAAGAAAGAAATAGAAGAACTATGGAAGATCATGCTCGCAGATCTTGGGAATATGTGAGAAGAAATTACACGACAATGGAGAATGCAATTTCATCACTACCAAGACGATTACAAGCTGTCATTGACGCGGAAGGTGGATGGACGAATTATTAAATTAATTATATATAATAATATATATATATAATATAATATATATATAATTATATATATATATATATATATAATATATATACGTATGTATATATAATATTAAATATATATATATATATATATATATATATATATATATATATATTTATGTTTATGTTTATGTTTATGTTTATGTTTATGTTTATGTTTATGTTTATGTTTATGTATTTATGTTTGTATATTTACGTTTGTATATTTACGTTTGTATATTTATGTTTGTATATTTATGTTTGTATGTTTATGTCTGTATGTTTATGTCTGTATGTTTATGTTTGTATGTTTATATGTTTATTAATATATATATATATATATATATATATATATATATATCAGTGGCGTTTTCTCCATGAATGCAAAGCATGCAATGAATGCGTACGTACGTAAAGTAAAAAAATAATTACGGCATGTATACTTTGGTGGGATGAAAATAACATAATATTAAATATTATAAATATTTTATAATAGTAAATTTTATATGCTGGCTTTAAATGCAAGAAATTCAGAAAAAATCCGCTTCTAAATGAAAACTAGCCCTTATTCTATTAGTAAATATGGCCAAAAATGCAATGCAAATGAGAATGACAGATTGCTTATAGATTGGGAAAACAATTTTTTTCAATAATAGGCCTTATCACATAACTAAATACGGGCTTTTTTTTTTTTTTTAGCATTATGCCTTTAAACCAAAGTTATTTTTCTGCTTCTAGTAAGGGAGAAAAATTAATGAATTTAGATCTTAAATCATAAGTGAATAAGGTTTAAATTTAGTGGCTTTTTTTCACATAACGCCTTTATTCATCATTACGCATTTCAGTTTTATATATATATATATATAATAT
>JABUQX010124045.1:12500-36643 GCA_015478945.1 Trachelipus rathkii | reverse complement strand
TTATATGTATATTCAGAGCGTGGCGTTCGCCACCAGTTGTGAGCTATGTTCTCGTTATTGGCGCACTATAATTCGTAGGCGCAATAGGCGCATGTAGGCGCATAATTTTTAAATAAGGTGCGGCTAACATAGAGGTCGACAGCCATTCTGGTGCGCTATAGGGCCGCGCTTATTGAATCAGGAACAAAGATTTTTTTACCGTCTTAAAAGTGTAGTAACTTAGAAGCTTTGGCAATCTTGTATCATTCTTAAATATCAGTGATAAAACATATATATTACATACTTAGTATATAATGAGTATGTATTTATATATAGTATATATATAGTAATTATATAGTTTAGGTATATATATGATATATGATATATGATTATAATTATATTATATATAATGATAGATATATATAGTAGTATATTACGTATATGATTATATATCGTATAAATGTATTACGTAGTTATATTTATTAGTATATACAATAATATAATATGTATATTATTAAGTATATTAGTGGTTAAGTATGTGGGTTCTAGTTGATAGTCTCTGTAAGCTACAAGAGTAATTGTGCACTATGGCTCTGAAGTTTTCCTAACTTCTGCAGGCGCTCGGAGGTGACCTCCTAGGGGAAACATGGAGATCACAAGGAGTGATTATGCAATATTTGAGTTTTACGTGGTTTTACGATTTTTACAAAATTAATAAGTGGTGTTTTTACTTCCTTTTAGTATAAAGGCCATGCTTTTAATCATCGCCACCTAAGTTTATCTTTGATAAGTAATTTAGCGAACATCACCAGGGCCGCGAAAAGTCGTAGGCGCAAAGGCGGATATAGGCGCATCGCGCGTGTAGGGCAGATGTTGATTGACCAAAAATATAGGGCGCATAGGGGCTAAGCTGCATAGGCGGCGGCATGGGGGCGTAGCGCGCAGACGCGACTCAAAGGGAAATTATGATGGGCGGCCGTCCAGCTCTGGATATATATAGTGATAGTTATATGTATTAACAAATATAGTTGTATATATAGTGGATATTAATATATAGTGTACTATATATAATATAAGATATTATAATTCATTAGGTATATTTATGTGATGTACGGTATATAGTTATAAGTAGTGATTTAGTTAACAGTGAGGTAATGATGTGATGTGTATATAGGTGTATATATATGTAGATAAAGGGTACCAGTATTGAATATAGTTCATATAGTATCGTGTATAGTAATATATTGTATATTTAATGAGTATGTATAGTAAAGTATAGTTAATATATATATATTACGTGTATTTAGGTTTTAAAATGCCGTTAGCAGTTTTTCAGTCAAACTTCTTAAGTTTGTGTTTTTTAGTCAAACTATTCAAGTTTTAATATAATATCGATTCCTCGAAATTAGTGCAAAAATCGATTACATTGAAAATAATATCGAGTATAAGGCGAGTGTAGTCGATAATCTGACACGCTTTTCCAACAGTGACACTTGAACAGTGATTTCCTCATCCCTAGAATAGCGATCGTAAAGAAGCAGAAGTGTTAAATGATTCTTCAAGAGCGTTTAATGGATTAATGATTTTTAGTGAAAATATTATACTCAAATAAACTACGGCCAAAGATATGTACCTTTTATCGTATGGTAAGTTGTGGACTCAAGTCGTAAATAAACAACTTCAAATAACTTTTTTAAAGACCATCTTGTTGTAAATGAAATGTCTGTAATTTTATATATATGGGTTACGTGTTCTCAACGCACCAGATTACTATAGTCAATTGCCCAAAAAGCTTGTGATTTTCGTTTTTTTTTTTTAAATATTTTGATTGAAATATGAAAATAGTAGGGCAAGTGGGCTATCAATTCGATTCTTATAAATCACAGATATGGGCTAAAAAAAATGATAAGGAATACATAAGAAAGGAAAATCGGCGGGACGGTCTTCTTTAGGAAGAAAAGTTACAGCCTTTCAAAGTTTGAATTTTTCCCATAGGATTTTCTTATAGAAAAAGAAAAAGCAAATTATCAAGAATCATCATGGATAGAAAATGATAATGAGCTTTAAAAGGAAGCAAAAATGATCTTAAGTCCATTGTAGGATAAATAGTGATACAGCCTCTCAATAGTTTGAAAATTTTCCCGATATGGCTTAACGTTAAGGTTACCAGGAAGCGTCACCCTATCTTCGGACGCAGGTCCGTTTTTGCAAACCACGTGTCCCGTTTTTGGTATCCTGTCCGTTTTTTTACAATCATTGTCCCGTATGTTTAAACAGATGAAAAATGATCCAAATTTTTATGCTTATTTTATACTTACCGTTGGTAAACTTATAAATGTTGAAATTTAGCAGCTGCAGCGAGCGATAATGGCTAGGGCATGGAAATCGCTATATCTTATAAACGGCAGGGAAAAACTGAGAAGCCGATTATGGTTCGATAACATGTCAGCCTGTTTTTGATTTATGTACGTGAATGAAAGGCGAAGGGGCGGCGAACATGTTCAAAAAAATCAACAGTCTTCTTTGGAATTCGGTCTGTGTGACAATACAAGTTATTTTTGTGATTTAAGCCAGTTAATTATTTATATTATTATATAATATGAGTATAGATATACATATATCTATATATTGTAAGTTAATGGTGAGGCTGTGTGGTTCTGTTTAGTTTGGGTTGTCTTGATCGTCTGTCGACGACTGGGTCCCATTATATTATATATATATATATATATATATATATTATTATATATATATATATAGGCTTACTTATTATATATTGTAATTGTGCATAAGACGAGCTCTCCTGGACTTTTAGTTATTGATTCATAGTCTTTTAAATATATTGATTTTTTTCTTTTTATAGGATTCGTAAAATCAAGTAGCAGGTAATGTAAATTTAATAATCTAGAGCATGGTTTAAGATTATTATAATTCGTTTATAAAATAGTACCAGCAATTTTTACTGAACTTGCCTATGTTTCATAAGTCATAACAAAATAGGGATTAATTAAAGATACGTTACAAAAATATCGACATGAAGTTAACAAAAAGCACCTTTTCAAATTTTTTTTTTTTTATGAATTTTATTTGAAAATCGTATGTGAAGTAACATTTTTGCAATTTTTTAGTTCTTTTAATTGTTATATTTTTAATAGAAATTTACACTCCTGACCCCGTGAGTACTGGATAAATAATACAATTTTTATTTATAATGCATTTTTAAATTTTTCTTATTTTACAGATAAATAATTCATGTTCTATACATTTAAATAATCATCATCATTAGGCTCCCCACATAGTGGGGATTATCCGCATTCTGCCCGATATATATAGGTATATTATAGATATAGTATATATTATTTATAATATATATATATATTATAGTAATCATATATATATAGTATATTATATTTATAGGTAACTAGTATACATGCATGACAGAATGGGTATTTCTATGAGGGATTCGCCCCCGTACCCCTTACCCCTTACCCGTGACAGTTGAGGAAATAAAATTTTTAATGTATAATGCAAAATAATTTAAAAATTTCTTAGCTTTACAAAAAATTATTTTTATTCACCTAAAAATACATTTCTCTATCACTCACGGGTCGGGAGTACGTTTTATTAACAATTAACAATTATATTATATAGGTGTATAGTGGTAGCGTGTATAGTTGAGTTGATACGTGGTCATTATTTAAATATAGTATAGTATGCTATGAATATAGGATAGATATATATGATGGTATATAGTATAGGTGATGTTACTTATATAATAGATTGTGTTTATTATATATAGCGTCGGGCGGGTGCGTTGTGTGTGACGTGGACCAGCGTAGGTTAGAACATTGGTCTCCGCGACTCCCTCTGAATGGCGAGCGTTTGTGGAAATTGTATTTTGTTATCATTTTTGGTTCGGGGCGCTATGTATGTCGTGGGCAGTGAAGCGATTACCCCAAAAGAATTAAATAATAGTTATTCTAATACTAAAGTTTATTAAAGTTTGAATAACGCCGAGTCAGCGCTGATCCGTTGGAGGGGTGAAGGACGGACACCAATTGAGGGGTGATCGTGACCATTGTTAAATTTCGTCTGTTTCGTATAATTTCAAATTTTATAGTGTATGTATGAGTTATATAACTTATATAGCTATTGATAAGTATAGTGTGCTATATCATTGTAAAGGGATTCGTACATAGGGGAGTATGTTATGAAATGTCAATAATGATAATTGAATAGGATACGAATAGCGTTTCAAAGTAGAAGTAGGAGGTGGTTGGGTCCATTTCACTCGTGGCCGCTGTGCTCCCGTAAAAATTGTTCGACGAGCTCTGTTGACATCGGTTGGGTGTTTGATATAATTTCATTTATGTGTTAAAGAAAGTTTCACTTCGATAAGGTAAACTTTTTATGTACTTTAAATGTAATTATAGAACTGTGTATATGGAAATGAAGTGTCAGATTAATTGAATACGTAAAATATCGAATACATAATGTTGGTAGCCGAAACGCGACCGGCCTCCGATGCAATTTGTGTATAGCGGTGGGCGGGTCGTAAATCGAGACCAGTTTAGGCTGTGGCACGCGTGTGGTGTTTTGTTGGGCGCACTAATCAATGGGATGTGATATAATAGTGTGATACTGTGTGTGCCAGTGTTATGATGCTATGACATAGCGCTCGAGGGTGTATCGCGACTGAAAAATAATTAACACGAGTGTTCCATTTTGCAATTTTTCCATCTTTATAAGGGTAAGTTAAAAACTTCGACCGTTTTTTCCCCTCTTTTAATCCTTCAATACACGAAACATTTTATCATTTAATCGATTTTCTAACTTTTTTTTTTATAAATAAGAGAAACTTTCTAGAATTAAATGATGCCATGCTAAATAAAACTGTGTAGTAATGGGAAAAAATGTCCCTAATTTGGAAATGAGCGAGAAAAAAAAAATTTTTTTCTCTTATTTTGTTTTTTTTGATTTAGAGTGGACCGAATAACCCCTCTCCTAAATGAGGCGGGTACGTCGCGTCGCGGAAATGTTTTTAAAGCGATTTGTAAGGATACTGCGTAGTATTATTATATATATATTATATTATTATATATTTTATAGTATGTATGTAGTAAATAGTATATAGTAGTTATATTATAGTAGTAAAATGTGGGCTATATATAGGGTATAGTTCAAATAGTAGCTAAATTTTATAAAAGATTATTAAATACTTTTTGAAAATTTAAAAATTAAGTGTGAAATAGAATGGCCCCGAAAGGCCAAGTAGGAAGTGTGGTGTGTGTACACGGTAATGGACCTTATGGACGAAAGTAATACCGGACATATTATGAAAAGGAGCACTTGTACGGGAATTCGATGTGTTGTTCTGAGGCATGACATAGTGTGTGCTTGCAGGTTTAATAAGTTGGAAGGTCATGGAGGGGAGACAGGATATTAGCAGGTGGCATACATTTGAAAGATACTGATAACCATAAAACTGGGGCTTGTCGCTGTGGCCAGGTGCACTATTCAAGAGTTGCACAGTTCAGCGCTACTGTTTGGTGTTCAGAAATGACATTTTTGGTGAGAACTCTCTTAAATAGTAGCGCGGAGTCCTTTGAAAGGGAGCATTTGGCCTATTGACCTTAGTGCCGGACAATGATACTTGATTTTCAATCTATGGATTGGCTCTCTTCAAAAATTAGAGTCAAGGGACTTGTTTTGAGACTCCTGTAGTTGACATGGTTGCTCGTAGCAAAAGCGGAGGGACATTTGGTATGTAAGTGTTCTTACTCTCCGAAATACGCTATGAATCGGCGAGACTGGCAAGAGCTGATGATTCGGGAGCCAATTTTTATTTCGATTATGAGCGAAGGAGAGCGACTGCTATTGAGGGATAATGTCACAGGATGTAGAGAAGGAGTTCCAAAGTGTACTGTGGTTAGACTTTTCCATAACTGTTAAAGGGATTCAGGCTATTGAACATCTGTTAGAATCGTGTATGGATTTCACATTGCGCATATTCTCGAACCATCTAACACAATCTCTGCTTTTTAAATTCTGATATGCTTACAAAGATATTGAATCAAGAGAGAAAGAGGACAAGTAGCTCGATCTCGGTGCGTCAGATGTGCTATAGTAGTCATCTGGATGTGTGGCAATTGGTTGGGGTGTTTATCTTATTCTGGTAGAGATATAGGGTCTGGTTGAACAGGGGTGTGTTGTGGGTACAGAAACCAGGAGGAGCTTGGGACATTTGGTTTAGAATTGGAGAGATAAAGGTGGATGGTTCTTGCGCTGCACGGGCATGGGGATGAGAGGAGAAGATTTAGATATCGGAGGTGTTCATGTCGATACTACTATTTCAGTAGACAGCGTGCTGGGGATGGGGCTCCTTGGCCGAGCTGTGTTGTGTGTTGGATATGCGGGCGCATCTGGGTGTTTCAGAGGAAAATGTAGTATGTTCGTGCATTGTTCTGATAGTGTGTGAGAGTTCGATGGTCCAGTGTATGGATAGGTTGTAAAAGAACTTATAGATAGGAATTTTGATGAGATTGTGTTTGTTAATGTCAAGATTACATTGAGCAAATAGTGTAGGATTGTTAGCAAAACCAGGATGTGGTTTGCTCTAGCTCCCTGCGGTTGGAGATCGTCTTCTGGGACAATGTATGCCCCTGATGAATACTCATTTTTTGAGTCACGTGGAAGAAGAAGTGCCTTTTGTTGAGATAAAATCAATGTAGGTTGAAGATCACTTTTGATTTCTGAAGCGATGGCTTTACTGCTTAAATGTGCCACGAGTTCAGTGACTAAGTGTGCGTCACTGTTTCACATGACCTATTAGATAGATGAAGGGGATACAATATGCAGGATTTTCGACAGGTAAAGTCAGGCATTAATGAATTTACAAAATAATATGGCCTCGTAGAGACGAAGTGAGCTGAGGCTTTGATTCCATTAGCGTGTATGAGCGTGTGAGACGATTGTTACACAAATGTGGTTAAGAAGATGCTAAAGCGCCTGGAAATGGGCAGAAGGTATGCGCGGAAATTTTAGATACAGGTGGTAATGGCTTCGATGGAGCCTTCTGACAATCAGCGTGGCGCGCGGTCGTTTGATATTGTGATCGTTAAAAATGGCGAGGTCAATGTGCAGCTTAGAAAACTTAAATACAGAATTTGGACTTGGGTAACCTATAAGAGAATACCGTTTGCTGGTGTATATGGTGGGGGATGTAGTGTTGGGGGGGAGAAGAGCGAGAGAATCGCTTGAAGTGGTAGTGTTTAGATTCCGAACTGAGTCCCTACCTTTACAATAGGATCGTAGGACTGTTGGGAGCGTTATTGTTGTGTAAGATTCGAGTAATGAGTCGGTGCTGTGGTGTGATGACAGTATGGGTGGACTTTGTGAGTGATGATCGCGCAGAAATTTGGGATGTTCAGAATTGCGGAAGTTCGCTCGGAGGATGGAAAAGCATCTGACGCTGGTGATTGTTTGTGGTTAGGGGGGCTGGGGAGGTGGCGTATAAAGGTGATGTGCGCAGGCTTAGCGAGAGCTTATAGAAAAGTGTGCCGAATAGGTGTTCGTGGAACGATTCATCCGTGAAGAATGGGTGGAGGTTAGCGATGAAGTTCGTGTTCGTGTGTGGTTACCGGAATAAAGTGTGGCTGTGGGTGAGGTGAGCCAACAGTAAGAGTATTTTCTGCGTATGACTGATGTGGGACAAGTGAAAAAAGCTCAACTGTCTGTGAAGAAATTTGAAAGCAGTTGGTGTAGATAAACGCAAATGTTTAGGGTAGTGCGTTTATGGATGCCAGCGGTAGTGCGGTGAAGGTGGTTGGTGTAGAGCACGAATGGTGTGTGCTGTGGTGAAGATTGGTAGGTATTCTATTATAGTTTAATAAAAAGATAAGGTTCAATTGAAGTGAATGAATAGTTTGTGGAGATAGCTGGTCGGATGTGGCGCTTAAGAATAGGCGGTAAGGTTAGGTGGCGTTTATAGAGTAGTTTGAGTGACGGTATCGATATTTAGGTGGATGTATTGTAGATTTGTGTGGTGTGAATGTATAGTGAGTGGGAGTTTAGTAGTGAGGGTAAGGTAGAGTAGCTGGATGTAGGGTTGTGTTAGAGGGTAATAGTATGGATATGAGTATAGTGAGTTTTGGGAGGGATACGGATATGGGTGTATAGGTTTTAGATTGAAGGTTGGTTAGGTATGTATTATAATGTAGTAATGAGACGCCAAGCTATATTAGTATATTGGATAGTAAGTGGATATATACCTAGGTGATATTAAATAATGGATATGAAGGCGAATGGGAGGTAGGGATTGTGAGGGATAGGGATAAAGGTTGTTGGTAGTAATAAGTCGGCGTGTAGGTTAGTAGTAGTTATAGTTATTATGTTGAGGTTGAAAGCGTGCGCGAGTGGGATTGGGGCGTGTCCGTAGGTTTAAGATCATGACAGATGAATGGTGAACCGTTGAGGCGTTGACGTATATAAATAGAAAAGATAGGTGGGGGGCCTCATGCGCCACGTGATTTGAGGGAACCACGTCCTCTAGTTCAGAGTTGTGACTATTATTTGTTAATTCCTAGCAGTAGTTTTGCTCTGGTGTAGAGTGACCTTAGAGACACAGACTCTTTGATAATCCTGGTGACCTTAGGAAGGGCTGAATGAGACCTAACGCTGCAGATTGGATCAAAAAGGAAAGGTTGATAGATTGGTAGACTGTTAGCTGAAGGAGTGAATAAAGCTTTAGTGTCAAGTATTGATACGGCAAGCTTGAAACTAGAATAGGATTATATATGTATATTGCGCAAGAGATAATGGGTTATGTGCGCTAAAGATAAATATACTGGTATGTGAGTATCTGGTGTTTTTAACCGGAGTGTTGGCTGTTGGGATTAGAGACGATGGTGGAGGTGTTGGTTGATTAATGTATGTAGAGAAGAGTTAGGTATGGTGAGGCGCGCAGGAAATGAGAGGCTAGGCGCGATGAAAGAAAAGATGTGAGGTCTTTTATGGCTGTGATTGTTGACAGATAGATTGTAGAGGGTGGAGTCGGGGGGATGTGGGGGGGATATAGAATGAGGGAAGTATCGGTCCGAGAAGATGGGGTGGTTTCAATCGCTAAGGATGGTGCGAGCGGGTGTACAGTCGAGTATAGCATGGGTATATAGTGTGATGCGTGATATTAAATAGATTGGTTTTAGTCGGATTATCAACGGATTTTTTTTTAAAAGAGAAGAGTGATAGTAGCGATAGAAGGGTAGATATTTAACGTAATTATGAAGATTAGGAGAATTGATAGTAGTTGAGAGATAAGGGATAAAGGCAAAGAGAGAATTAATAGGGATGTGACAACAATGGATTTTTTAGGGATAGACTCGCGGTTATGTATTAGTAAAAAAGAAAAGATAATGTATATATAGTGTAGTAGAGAGTGTAGAGTAACGTTCGGGGACGGCACTATATGATATATACTATCGTATATAGTATAGTTAGTTAGTTATAATGATGTTATGTGGTAGATAGCGAGATTGATGTAGTGAGATGTGGGTATTGAGTGTTACGTACGGTGAGGTTGGTTGTTAGTTGAGGGAAGGTAGGTGAAGAGGGGTGGGCCGGGGGTGTTCGGAGAGAGAGGAGTAGGTTGCACGGACGTTTATGTAATAGTGTCTGTGGACGTCATGGACTAATTTTATTCGTGTGAAGGTGATATGAATAGCTTAGGTAGTATGATGGTTTACTGTTGGTGTTTTTTTGATATGTAGGGGTTTTGATTGTAGGTGGTATAGAGGTATTAGTATTATATATAGTATGATAAGGGTATTTAGTAGGTAGTACGTATATAGTAGTGTATATATTAGTATAAATGCTTATGATGATAGTATATTTGGATGATATATATGGTATGGTTATATGGCTAGGGGAGGGATGGGTTAGTAGGTGTTGTGGGATGTATCGAGGGTGATTATTGTGGGTAGATGAGTTCAGCCTGGTGGCCCAATTGCGGGCTCGTCGAGCGGACGGGGGAACACAGGGGGGGACGTTTTCCATACCCCGTAGGGGAGGGTGGCGGAGGCAGACGGCCCGTTGGATCAGGTCCCAAATCCAAAGAGCCGGGGGTTCCTGGAGACCGCCCCCCGGAGGGGGGAAGATAGGTTGCCTACCTCTGTGGGCCTTACCGATGAGTCCGAGAGACCGACGTACTTGTCCGCATCGGGGGCGGTGCTGTAGCCCTTGGGGGGTGCGACATTGAGGTGTTGCTTACTCGAAAGAATAATGTGTGGGTTTTTTGAAACAGTAATGCGTATCGCTCGAGGCGCGGACGCGGGCCGGAAATGCTTTTACTTTGTTATCCATATACCGGTTGTTCTCATAGCCGTATTTGCCGGGGAAGAGGGTTCCTCCCGGAACGTCCCGTCAGCCGCTTTGGGTTTGGTGGGTCAGCTGGGGGTTCCTTTAGAAGCGCCGATGCCCGGTCCTTACGGGTATGGAAAAACGTCCGCCCCGTCTCCTGTTCCCGTCGCATCGAGCCTCCTATTGGCCCGTGAATCTATACATATATATATAGTATATATAGTATATTATCTATATCAGATATATACGTTTTGCTACAAATATACATAATATTATATATTCGCCGACATGTTATGACTCACAGGATAAACACCCAGTTTTTGCAAACTAATATTTCTACTTATGATCGAGGAATGGAGTATGAAAATCCACATCATCCTTATTCCTATGATTTAGATTTATTTAGCGAAGGCGGTTTGGTTTGTTAATTAATAGTAATGCATGTAGCACCGTTTTATTATATATATATATGATATAGACTTGAAGTAGTAGTATATATAGTAATATATAATATAATATAGTATATATCTATATATTATATATATATATTCATATTATCTATTTTACATGAAAGTGAAAAACGCAAATGATTATAGAAAGATTAATAGTAAAGGTAATATTACTGATATATGTATATAGGTTGAATAGTATATATGTTATAGTAGTATATTTATTTATAAATAGGTAGGTAGGTGTCATGTAGTAGTATTGAGTATAGATGATTCATGTATAGATTGCGATTATGCTGAGGAATTCGGATTGGGCTATTATGTATTATTGTATTATGATTTTTTATGATTTTTCCATATTGCAGTCGCCGTTTTTATTATCTTTTTACAGAATATTTATTTAGGGTTGTGGTATAGTAGATGTGTGATTCGTAGTCGTCTTTCCTTCACTATTATGTGTTATATCGATCGTTATGGTTGTATATTTGTTTATCGTTGACGTTAGTTATCGTATATATAGGTGGCGTATAGGCCTATTAAACCTCTGTCTCTCGTCTCTCTCTCTCCCTGCTTATATGGTTAATTAAGATAGCCTAGTATATATGGATATATATAGATATAATTCATACGTAAGTATAAATTATATAAGTATAAAATATAAATCGTATAGTTATTATATAGTAATATATTATAGTATATATATTATAATATTTAGAGCATTAATTTAATTTTTGTATGTTCTAATCTTAGCGAAAAATAATGCTATTTAAGCAAACATTTTTTATTTTGTTATTCTAATTCGACTACGGGTTGTCTGTGTTATTTCAATCACAGTGATAAATATACTATGGTTGCAAAGTTTCTGATCGTGTTGATTACATCAGTAAAAAAATTAATGCGAAAGAAAATTTTGTTTTTTTGATCGACAGGTAGAGTATATAGCATAGGTATCGGAAAATATCAAGAACGAAAACATCGATAGTGTTATCGCCTAAAAAAACGCCGAGCGATTAGGTGCATTGTTTGTTGTTTTCGGAAGGCGTAATTTTCATATTGTTTGTATTAAATCATAATGCATTTATATAATATATGTTAATCGGGTAATTCTAAACACTTCAAAGAATTTTTTGATACCATTTTGTAACATGTAGAAGGTTTATGAAGGTTTGTATGTAAATAATGTTAAGTAAAGTAGTTATCAATTACCATGGCGCTCGCGCAGCTGAAAGTAGTTTTATTTCGCTTGGGTGGAATGAAGATTTCAAGATATGTCGTATGGGATTGTGTACTTAAGCTGTATGAGAGGCGTATGACTGTGCTCCGAGATAAGTTTGGCGATCTCGCCACTGTAATGTTTGTATTTATATCATTATTTTTTTGAAGAGAAATTGGTCATATTGACGATGATTTTTGGATAAGAAATGGGGGGTGAATCCCGCTATGGCGGCTACTGATTACTAGAATTAAACTTAAACATGTATGTCATTTGTTAAAAATCCTTCATAGAATTTTTTAATACTATTTTGGTAAATTAAATGTGTTAATAGTTTTTTATACGATTTTTTTACACGAACTCAAGTGTGAACTCCACCACAATTACTGAGTCTTGGAATAAAGGGTACAGATTGCCTTATTGGCCACACACTCTGAGGGATCCAACTGTGTAATACTCAAGTTGGTTATTATGTAAATAAACTGTGTCATGTTGTTGATGACTTTGGCATGCTGCAGTTTAGACATACCGGACGGTTTGAGGACCTCTAAATTTGTCTTATATGAAGATCAGTTTGTTTCTTTTGTGTAGTAAACTTAGACATTCCCTACGGAGACACCTTCATGCCCGACGTAATGATGGACAGAAGTGTAAAAACAGCCAAAACCGTGGATATGAGGGACTCTGTTGACGAGAGACGGCATTTGATAAAAGGAGGGGAGTTTTCCATCGGACACAAGAGGAATGGCAGTTTAAACGCAGAATCTCTAGTGTCTCATCAAACGTTGTGCAGCTCGTAAATCTTGTTTCAAGATCGAAAAAGACACCAAGCACCATCCCAGTTCAGTGGAGAAGCGACTTCACGCGGATGTCATGTGTATCGTTTTACCAGGGTCCTGCAGTTGAACGATTTTTGCCAAAATCCAAACGTGGAAAAGGTATGTTTGAGAAGCTTGGCGGTCTCGTCAGAACAGGGGAGAAGAGTGACCAGAAACCATTTTCTCCATTAATTTACAGGAATGACAAGTCAGGAGACGAATTGGTCTTTCGTTGTCCCGTCGAGCATTCAATGGCGGTGTCCGCAGCATGGTTGTGGCTCGTAGGGTGACGGGAGGCGCGTGGGGGTGAGTGGGTTGGCTGAAGTTTTCCAACGTCCGGATTTTGTTGCCAGGTCTTGGGGATCAGACAATTAAAAAAAGATGAGGTGCGCGTCGTGGGAGCGGGGTGACCGTTGCCCCGCCTCTTTAGGGAGGGGTCGATGATACGGTCCCTTTATGGACTTAGTAAGTTAATAATAAATAATTAAAAAAAATTTTTTTTTCGCTCATTTTAATAGTCCACGCGGTTATCTTAACAGGTTTGATATTGTAGATACATTATTTAGATTCGTAGAAACAGTGTTTTATAAATATTGTGTAGAAGAATATAGTTAGAAATCTAGGAGTACATTAAAACTTCCGATTATCAATACGAACTTCAAATTTTCATATTTTGTAGTAATTAGTAATCTTGTTATAGAAAATTTACCTTTTATGATATTTTAGATTCTATTAACTTTGTTTTCAGTGGATACTTTGGAAGGTATTGTTAAGTCTTTAAACTGGCAAAGTAAATTTTTGATCCAACAGTGATTAGTGGCACTAGAAACGGGCCTACTTGGGTCCGATTCGACCTCGGTCCAACATAAAAATTGATGGATGGGGTGGCTCCGGTACCGACTTCATTGTGCTGTTGTTTGCGTTATTTAACCGTATCTAATTTATTGAGATTTTTATGACGGTTATAGATTAATTAAATGTGTATATGAAAAGTTACTTTGTTAAGTGGAAAAATATTTTGGTTTAAGAACAACTATGGAATTATAGATATAAAAAAAACAGGTTGAGTGCGAGAAGAAGTGTCAAAACTGTTTTAGGGCGAGATGGATGAATGTTCGGACCACCGCGTGATTAATTTATATTGCGTATTTTTATGTTATTCATATATTGAACATTTTTATTACTTATTACGAAATTTTAATATGATAAATAATTATTATATTGAAGTAAAAAAAGTAACATATAAAGAAGAAGAATTATACGTAAAAGGCGAATTTAAGACCAGATGGTCGCGAGTCACCGCCATCAATGGTGGTCCGTTACCCTTACGGATGCAGGTCAGGCTGAGCTCGTGCGTTCTTCAAACTTTATAACGACTTTTATTATTAGAGATTACGATTGAGATGTATTTTGTGTGTGTTTTGTGTGTCGCTAGTAGGGCCGTGTATTTACAAAAAAAAAATTTCCAAAATAGTTTTTAAAGACGCAGCGGAGAGTGTTGAAGTTATCACTAAAGTGGTCCGACGGTTCAGCCCGCACCGAAACAGCTAGTCAATAGATTGGAAAAGTGAAAAAAAGATTCGATCCAGATTCTGTTATAGTAGATCCAGCAAAGTGACTGACCTCGCTCGAGGTGGATGGATAATAACGGAGGATGATGTACGAAATGCATGTTGGACCAAGGAGCACACACCGTGCTTTCGACTATTACGTATACTGCATTGTTAGTTAATCTCTGCAAGGCGTAAAAAGATGGTTGTAGGTATGATATTCCCTTTTCGCTGTTGAAAAAGGTCTGGCAGTGCTGGGTCAGTTCTCAGTTTTTGAAAGGGTCGTTCAGTGTGCCGGAGATAGGAGCTGAAGTTAGGACTAGGCAAAAGCTAATCACCTTACGCATGAGTGTTGACCGTTATTAGCGAGGCAGGAGCGAGATGTCGGGTTCAGTCTAATATAGGGCCATAAATGAGGGATGTGGGGTGGAGGAGTTTGTCGGCAGCGGACGAGATATTTATTCTGTGTGTAAGTTTGTTCCATCAAAAAAGGAAGGGAAGTTGTGGAGTTAGGAACAGTCAATATGTAAGTTCAAAAAATAATTGTTTACGCCGTTTGGCGATTATTCGCACAAGCGCACTCGCTGGCAGGCACGCGGCTGGCTCGTTAATAAAGTTATCATGTTTGCGGGTGGTATGGGTTCTGTTTGTGTCAGAAGTTTTCTTCTATCTCTCAGTTGCTTGTGCACAGTCCTGGGACCACCAATGGGGGTTGCCGAGCGCGCTGCCTTAGAACGATTGGCGAATGCAAAGCTTTCGATGCGGAGATGTGACCTGCTGGAGAGAGGCCGAAAGGTATATCAACTAGTCGGGAGAACGGCTTATTGAGTGAGAAAGGAGGATACTGCCTGGCCTATAAAATAGGAGAGCCCACTGCCAGCTACGATCATCAGACGCCAGCTGCAGCTGTGAGGTTTTTTTGCATTGGGCGCTGTGGGCAGCCAAGTACGAAACGGGCTTTAAAGATAGGCCTAATGTTAGTTAAGGGGAAAAGTTGCACGAGAACCGGAGAAATTGAAGGAAAAATTCCTGTCTGGATCTGGACTTAAATCCCGCTAAATAAGGTAATAATGCAAGAGCAGGAACCAGGTAAGTCGTACCGTAAAAGGTAATGGGAGCAAAAGGATAATATCAGATACAGAGTAATATGAAGTTGTGTGTTGCGTATCTCAGACGTTCAGTGTAATTGCAGATGTGGTGAGAGAGTGTCTGTGGGTTTGGAGATTATTTAGGATCTTGGACTTATGACGGCAAGGGTAACATATGTGGTTGTAGGTTGCAAGTCTACTAAATATGACACCGTATGAGGTACGGGAGCTGTTTTAAAAAAGATCAGCTGAAGAGATGGTGACTGCTATATAGTCGACTTCAGATGGTATAAAGTGTGAGACTTGCACGGAAGTATGAGTGTCACGAAACTGGCGAGTTTGTCAGACGTAAGTCGCAGTAGGAGAATCGAGCAGTGATTTAGTAAAGGGGTGAGTGGTGGATCAAGTGATGCGGGCGTTGCGGCGAGAGTCGGGTGCACGGCTCTAGTAGAACTGCGGGCCTGGGCTGCGGATGTTGAAATAGTATATAGTTTTGAGATAGCGCAGGCGAGATGAGTTGGGCGAGGAGTCTCGTTTAAGAATTGTGGAGTGATATGAGTATTCCTGGACCTGGTTCCTCCCTATCATTGTGCAACCTCTTTTCTATATGAGGTTAACATGGCTTTAATTTGGGATGTGTTGAAAGTCACTAATAGTGATCATAGTCAAAGTTTCCTGTAACATATAAGCTACATATGTAGAATACTATATATGATTTTTTGTTAAAGCGAACATGCAATATTTTTTGACTGATGCTATATCTAAGGCAATTTGATATTGATTTTTTATTACCTTTTCGCATTAATCGATATTCTGTTGCTCAGGATAAAATGGAATTGCCTGAGCTGGTTCAGTTCCATCTTGATCAAATTGATGATTCCCAATTATCGATTAGTGGATTCTTCATCTCTACAAACAAAACAGAAATAATTATGACAATTTGTTAATAGTGTTGTGTATTTTTGTAAATATTTGTGGTTGAAAATATAGCGGTTAAACCATGTTACGTACAATGTATTTGGGGGTACAAAAAAATCAAGAATTTTTATATTTTCCATTATGTAAGATGTTTGATTTATTGTATAAAATGTCAATTTTTGGCTTTACCTCAATAGAACAGGAGAATGCAAGAGGAGGAACTCGCACACAGCAAGGATGATCATATTACTAGTGCCTTTGAACACAAATGTAGATAATGATTGGTTTTATTTGACCACGGGCTGGGATGTCTCCCTTGAGGGGAGTCAGGCCGCATAGGGTGACTCGGAATGTTGGGGGATTTTGTATCCGCTTGGATTGCTCCGTCAAACGGGAGGTCATTAACCTTTGTTTGTGTGTCGTCAAGGAAAAACTTAATATCCGCGATCCTCAGCGTTACAGGTTGAGCACGCCAGACTTTCTAAAGTAGTAGCGTCCTAGGCGGGCTGGGATGGTACTCATAAAGGTTGTAAGTTATTCACATACTATATGTTGGGATGCGGGTACGGTGATCATGAATCTGTGGCGAGTTTTAAATATCTGCATTGAATATGAAGCCTCAGCCAAGGTTGTGGTCAAGCTGGATGATGAAGTACTCTCCACTTAATTTGTTGATGTTCTGAGACGCCTACGGCTGTGTTGTTGTTTCGGAATGGTATACGACCCATTGGCAGTGACATTGTCCTGACAATCTCACCCACACACACACACAACTATCAGGCGACTGAGAACCACACACATAGCACGGGATCCACAAAAGAGTGATGACAGCTACATAGACAACTGTACATATATACGGTTAACCACTCCTCACATCGATGTTCGCAGCTGTGACGAGTGATACCTGATGCTCGACACAACGCAGCATAGGTTGCATCGACAGGTATACATGCAAGTAAGCGTTGGATAGCCTCTCCCGACTATGACCCCAGACAACTGCCTTCCTTAATGTGCTGCGCCGCCCCCAGGTCCTTCCTGCCCACTTAGAATCACAGCTTACCATCGGTTAGTAGGCAAGGTTTACCTTTCATAGACTCTTCGATCCTCGTGATCATACCCCGCAATTCCTAAGTTACATTCAAACACATAGTAGCTCTTTGAAAAGGACATAACAGTAGTTAAGAAGTAGCACGGTGAACTTGTGTTGGGTAGGAAGCTTAACTGAGTGTTGGCTCATAGGAGACATCTCATGAGAAGTTCTAATTCTAGTGCGAGAATCAGGTGCTATGACTGCGTTTAACATCGTCTCTAAGACAAATACACTTTGTGTGTTCAACGTCAGATAAATACAGTAGTGTTCTTACTAGTAACTGGCATAGCAAAAAGGATATGTGCCGATCCCCAATGGCAGCCGCGGGACAAGACATTTCATATCCCGAACTTTTTCATATAAGATAATTGAGAAGGTGTGATGCACATCGAGAGGGTGAAGTGTTAGATACAAACTAAGAAACATCCCTCTACTGCAAAAATCGGAGGCACGCAGGAAATCATAGTATCTCAGACGAGTAAGTGTATCGGTTAAACGTGTAACTACCTTGAGATAGAGGAATAAAAAAAGAGCCTGGCAATCCGGTTACATTCAATCCGCATGAAGACATCACAGACAAATAGTATTTCCACAATATGAAAGATCCATCGAGCACTTCACTCAAAACATTCACCAACCCAAATAAAGCCATTATTGCATGAAACAAATTCTTCTAGCCCAACATACAAATGCAAGTAGGTGTTAACATCCTATAATAAGAGGGGGTATGTCTACGACGTACTTGCCCCGCTGTACGATACGCTGTCTGCGTATCATGAGAGTAGCCCATTAGTACTTCATGCTCCAAGCCGCTGAGGTTAAGTCTTCGCGAGTATAACAAATTTATAATTAAAATATTAAGACTACGACACTCCAGTGATACGAGGTATCGTAGCTCAGAGTACACCGATGCAAAAGTCTGCAAACAGAAAGCTAGTAATAGCTCAGACGAAGATCGTATTCAACATGACTACCTTTGAACGAAGGAATAATAGCGTAGCGTCCGTACAGACGCCAGCAAACTACGTCAACATATTCCTTTGTAAACAACGTTAATTCTTTGCACCCCACTTCTAGAACAATAGCGAAGCGTAATCCAATAACCCATTAACAAGAGCCTGACAAACCAGCCAACTTCATAGCGATATAATGACTGCACTATTCATTGCTCGTCTACGAAGAGCGATATAAATTCTCAAAGGTTAATTCGTGAATGAAATTCCCCTCTATCTTCCTCGTCACACTACCACAACATGGATTTAGGTCAACAAACATTCCACTACCACACGCTGTACCACTTCACACATCTATACACAGAAACATCCTCAGCAGGTTTTGAAACCAAATTCTATCTACTACAATCCCGGAACGTGCTCAATAGTAGCAAAAGACATATGACAGCGACATTATGATAATTCCCCAGTGCAACCTCTTAATAAGACGAAAGTAATATATCGTGAAATCGGATATATGAACTCTCGAATGAAGCTAAACATAAAAAAAGCTTCCTATTGCAGCAGTTATACCGGCTAGAGTCACTACATTGATTCTACACTACACCCGCTACATATGTTAGTGTTCTTATTAGAGTAGAGTGAGTGCGTGCGCTCAATGACAAGATGATCCTCTATAGCTCCTAAACTGACTTAGAATCTTTTTATAGGCATGGATATAGGCCACAAACGCAATTTCGTCCGTCTATAAAAATCAATAGCTATGCCTGATGAGCTAGTCAGTTCACATTAGCTCAAGTCGCCGTCTATAAATATTACAGGCAAGTATAAGAGACTGATCAGAACTGATATGAATTAGTACAAACTGGAGACGCAGCGGTAGCAACAAACAAAATGACTCTTAGCCTCGTCCCTCACAAGGATTTTCTCTATCAATCATATTACTGTCAAGCGCTGACACGAAGGAGATCCCTCTCCAAAATTTGTGTCTTGAGCAAGTGTTATGCGACTTGCCTCAGCACTGAGGAGATGAGAGAGTCCTCTCTTCACGCCCAAACATTTCGCACTGTCAGACATTAGGCTGCGTCATCCGTACGAAGAGAATGATGGCTCCCCATAGGAAGATTCTCGTATCTACGATTACGTCTCACCGCTTGACAGAAGAGAATTTCTCTCTCCCGCAAAAGTTAGCGGCTGTCATTGGCGAGTGTGTACGTTCTCACTGACAGAGAGAGAATCCTCTCTGCTCGCCAAGGTGTAAATTTCTTCTATCACATTACTGCGGCATCTAGGGCTGGTTAACTACTGATCAAAAGTTGAGAATCGGCGTGTCTCTGCCCAAGATTTTCGCTATCAATTACTGCTCCGGACCTGACGAGACGGAGACATCCTCTTCCCCAAAATTTCTCTTATGCACTTTATGTGTCACCCTGAACAGAAGAGGAGATCCCTCAGCTCCAAAGTTCTCTATGCACTATCTCCTTTCGTGCTACCGGGCTGAAGCATGGAAGAGAAATCCATCGTCGCACGGCCAAGCAAGGAATTTTCTCACGCACGTGTCGCGACGACCGTGATCTAATGTCTCATCGAGTCCTGGACATGAAGGAGAGGATAGAGTCTGTCTCGATGCAAGGATGATTCTGAGGAGGCGCGGCAATATAATAGGTGTCGTTGCGGTGTCTCGCTTATCACAATGTCTTTCCACCTGACAGGAAGAAGAATGTCGCCTCATCTGACTCGAAAATGACAGTGCATCTCTATTCACATGTACTCTCACCTGACCGAAGAGGCAATCTCTCTCGAAATTCTTCGTGGCTCAATTTACTACCTCACCTGACCAGAAGAGAAATCCTCTCGATTCCGCTTAAACAAATGAGATTTCTCTCTATTCATCGACATTACTCTCCACCTGCCTTGACAGAGTGAGGGAGGATGGAAGTACTAAAATACCTGTCCAACGTTCTTTCAAACACAGAATCCTCTCAATAACAGCTCGGACCTATTCTACGCTAACTTTGAAAGAACGTACCATTTACCCCACATAAACAATATTACCTCTAGAGCCACACATATATTAAACAGGATGAAAACACGAACTGGAACAAATTTTAGCTAACACAAAGTGTCCCTCACAATAGTATAAAGGCAATACCTCCATCCCATCTTAAACTGTGCATCACCTGCCTGGGCATCCACAATATCACAGTCCAACACCCAAAAATTAGAGGTTGATCAAAACAAAACTCTCAAAATAACAACATTCTGCCTTCCTTCCACTCCCATCCGCCATCTGAAATTGAGACAAAATTTCATCCTATAGGGGTCAATCTTAATATGATAGGCTGCCAATTTTACAGCAAATCACTCAGTAGATCACCACCTCCACCAAACATTGCAACAACCCTTTGCACCAATAAGGGGAATAAAACATACTATACTATTCTAATACATTGAACACAGTTCCTCCCCCCCATCCCTGCATCCAGAAATTCCCATCATCACATCCACACTGTTAGCACGAAGAGTGATGTCCGAATATCTAAGCACCATTTTTCTAGCGTGTCCACACAAAATATCTCCCATAGAATAAACTTTGGACTGTCAAACCAAAAACGTGTTGTCCTGTCTCCACTCTGGGCTTCATCCCTCCCTTCAGAATCATAAATTTAGATTTGTAATCTCATATAGCCTAATAAGAAAATTTTATTCTCATAAAATAGCTGTTTCAGTCACCAAAATCATAATCTCATTATCTGTAAATATTTTCCAAACTACAATGTTAAAAATAAAAAAATAAAAAAAATCATCCCTATGTGTAATAGGGCAGTAAAGGGTTAAAAAATTGGAACAAAATTTTTATTTTCATTCTTGTTTAAAATATAAATATATCTATATTATATATATAATATATATATACTTATAATATATACATATATATATAACTATATCTATTAATTATATATATTATTATATATTATCATCAGTGGCGGCTCAGTGGTCAAAATTTCTTGAGTAGGCAAAAATATACTATATATATTAATATAAGAATAGTATTTATATATATACAGGCATATATCATATATATATATATATATATATATATATATATTATTATTTATAGGTTATGTATTATATTGTGTATATACTATAGATATAATATATCATTTACAATATATATATTAGATATATATATATTACTTATATACTCTATGACACAAGTTACTATATTTATATATAAATTATACTATAGTTATTTATATATATTATATATATATTTATAAATATATAATAGTATATATATATATATTATATATAATTATGAATTATATATATATATATACAAATATATATATAAATATATATCATATGACTATATTATTACTGTACAGGTAGCAACAATGTAATGCTAAGGAATGAATGGTTTCCACATAATTCTAAAACATGTTGGAATTACAATGGGCTCGATAACACAGTCGGGAAAAAGAATCAGAAATGAAGCTAAACGAATACCGATCCAATATTCCCAGTATTTATAAAACTAACCGCTCAATTTTATTACAATTTTATTAAAAACACACCAAATCAGTAATAAATTAAATATAATAATAATATTAATCGTATTATTAATAAGTAAAACTCCCCACAAAATGACTCACATTATTAATATAGAAAACGGAGCTAATGCTGGTCGGCAGAGGCAAGCTACAATTCGCCCAGGAAGAGTCTTGACTCAACGCGGTTTCTTAGACTGATTTTGAGTCAATATTTTTAAGTGCAATTACGAATTAAATATTTCGGTATAAGAGATGACCAAGTTAGCATAAAATTATTAATTAGTTAATTATTATAATTATGTAATAATAATATTATTATTATATTCTGCTAATGCAATTTAAACGGGATTATTTTAAAAAAAAAAAGGACTGCTAACGACTCGTTAGGCACATCCACAGTTGCCCAGCCTCACAGAGAAGAAGGAACTATTTTTTTGAACTCGAGATGCAGTAAACAATTTCCACCGATCGCTACTATTAAAAAGGAATCGAGTAAAAATTGATGACGGCATCTTAAAGCTAAGCCTAATTCGAAAGAAATCATTCTTTATATATATATTTATATATATATATCATAACCTTATATAATATATATTATATGATATATATAATATATATATATATTATTATATATATATACTATAATATATATATATAATGACTGACTCTTTTAATTATTTTTTTAGAGACTCACTAAGGCACAGTAGGCGTTGCCTACTCTGCCTACCCCCCAAAAGCACAAAAACAATATATATAATAAATATATATATCAAAATAATATTATAATATTATATATATATATATATATATATATATATATATATATATATTATATATATATTATATATATATATAATATAATATCCAATATAATTATTATATATATATTCAGGGATGGGGAGTCGAGAAAAAATAGAGTCGACTCCCGACTCCGACCTCCCAGTCGATTCGTTAGAATAAACCGGACTCTTCACCCGACTTCCCGACTCCCAGGATGCGATCCTTAGAAACAAACCGGACTCCGACTTCCCGACCTCCCATGGGAAAAGTGGAACTGTGAATTTTTCCAAAATTATGAACTTTTATTTTTCATCGTTATATGCTAAATTAGCATTCCTTCTCTTAAAACTTATGACAATGAATTTTTAATAATTTCTTTAATAATTTGCCGATACTATTTACACTTTTTAACAAATAGGCACTTTATATTACGAACTAGGCCTACTGTACCCACACGTAACGTGTTGACAAAAACAAAAAATTTACAAATATTATAATTTAAATAGACCTTAATAATAATAATAATAATAATCTAATAATTAATAATAATAATAATAATAATTATTATTGCATTATTATTATTATTATTTATTATCATATTATTATTATTATTATTATTATATTATATTATTATTAATTATTATATTATGATAATCAATAATAATAATAATAATAATTTTAAAATATTATTATCCTTCAATATCCATGTGAAATACTATAATCACTATAGTGAATATTATATTATTTCTATTATTATATTATATTTTATATACATGTTTTTAATAATAATAATAATAATATAATAATCAAATAATACGAACATACATAATATCACATATATAAACTAACTAATAACCATAACAATAAACAATAACAATAATTAAATAACTGAATAAATAAATAATAATAATAATGATATGATAATGATAATATAATAATATTATATTATTTAATTATATATTATATTATTATTTATTATATTATTATATTATTTATATATATTATTATATTATTATTATTATTATTATATTATATATATTATTATTAAAATTGATGCATGTGCTTTCGAGAGGCTGACATATATATATATATATATATATATATATATAAATATATTATATATATATATATATATATATCATTATTATATATATTATATTATATAATATATATATTATATATATATAGATGAAATCCCAGTTTAAAAACACAAATATCCAATCAATATCTTCAAAACTACAACAGCTAACCGGGAAAAGGAATACAATTGCTGGAATTGCTGGTCCAATTTAGGCGGAAAATGTAAATATATATACTGTACATATATAATATATATATACTAATGAAAATATATATATACTATGAGTCATATATAATAATATGTATACTTATATATATAAT
>JABUQX010124045.1:0-7500 GCA_015478945.1 Trachelipus rathkii | reverse complement strand
TTTCCTATTCGCCACCCTCATGTCCTTATTAATTTTTCAATCGTACTGATCATGGTTTGATGCGTTATCCGGTAACTAAGCGAATTACTGTCTCTTGTTATTATCGAATTCTTTAAAGATGTTCACAGTAACAAATTCTTGAATTATATTCGGCATGAAAATGTTTGAGTATTTTTTCTGTTTTACTTGCTAACTTTTAGAAATATTGTTTTTATCTTTAACTGATAACTTTATATATATATAATCTACTATATATATAAATATTATACTATATATCTATATATATATATATTTATATATATATATTATATATATATATATATATATATTATATATTATATATATAAATATATATATAATAATATATATTATATATATATATAATATATATTTATAACTACTATATATAATATATATATATATATATCATATTATTATTTTTATTATTTATTAATATATATATATATACTAATATATATAGCTATATAATAATATACAAGGTTATATTAATATATCATATATATATAGTATATATATATATACTATATATATATATATATACTATATATATATACTATATACATATTATATATATATATATACTACTATATAATATTATATTAAAATTATTGAAAAAATAATTTAGCTTTGCCCATGTGTAAGTTATCCATTTTTAAATGCACAAAGCATCCCTTTATGCAATTTTAAGCTTAACATTTTTGTTTATTTTTCTTCTAGAACTATTTATCAAATATTTTTCCAGTTTTCTAATGCCACATCCAGTTTCTAAGCCATGTCTCACACAGTGCTTTAAATCCTGGTAATGCAAAGAAAACTAAATGGTTCACTATCTTTAACAACCATTATAATCAATTGTATTTTTAATTTTTCACTTAACATAAGACAGAACAAGTTTTTGGCAACTGAAAAAGTTTCCACTTTAGTCTCAGTTTTTGAAATTAAAAGGCTTCTTCCTGAGTTAACCTTTAAGCTTTCACCTTCTCTTTTTTAACAACTGTAGCACTGTTTCTGGATGATAGCGTTTTTAAATGTCGCATTAATTTAAGGGATCCAATAGATGTATTGGGACCCCATGAGTAACTTGGTAGACTCTCTTGCGCATGATATAAACGTAAACTGTTTTCCATCAAACCTGTGTTAATATTTCATATGACAAATGACAAGTATTTTTCGCCAGAGTGAGTAATAAATTCAAATACATGGCATGAGGTGTTTTCGATTTGGTTTAGTTGACATGATTTTCTAAGGATATTTAACTTAATTAATTAAAGTTATCTATAAAATAAGAACCGAACCTTTATTATTGAATAATAAATATACATAATCAAATTTTGGAAAAAGAGATATATATATATATATATATATATATATATATTATTATATAATATATATATATATATATATATTATATATTATATATATATATAGTATATATATATATTAATTTTCTATATGTATATATATATATATATATATATATATAAAAACACCTGGTAGTAATAAAATTAATAATAACTTTGGTAGTATTCAAGATAATTAGCCCTCGTTCCCTATCTTTTTTTGCGGCTTCCGACTCCGGCTCCGGCTCCAGGTCCCCCTAAAATTCGCCTCCGGAACTCGGCCGGCTTCCGGCTCCAGATCCCCTAAAATTTCGCCTTTCGCCTCCGGTTCCGGCTCCAGCTCCTTCTCCGGCTTCGCTCCGGCTCCGGCTCCAGCTCCACCCCAAAACCTTGCGGCTCCGGCTCCGGCTCCGGCTCCGGGCTCCGAGTCCCTGATATATATACAGTTTCGCTGCAATAAATTTACCAGGATTCATAATGTATTCCCTATTCCCTGTAGCGATTGTAGTTTTGAGATATGGATTGAGATTTTTGTGGTTTAATTTACTCTAACCATATATATAGATATATATATATATATAAGTATATATATATAAGATACTATTAGCTTAAGACATATATAATAATCATAATAATATATATATATTATATATATTATATATATATTATATATATATATCACAGGCGACTCCTGCACTCCTGCACTCGTGCTCAGCACGAGCTGACATTTATAGAAACGATCTATTTTTGCACAATATTCATATGTTACGATAATGATTCTCTTATTTTGCGAACAGTTTGGTCAAAGAAATAAATTAATTACCAATAATAAATATATAAGATTTATGCCAAAAATTGAAAAGAAAAAGGAAAGATAATAGCCGCTATTTAAATACGCCTTTGAACATTAAAAATAGGGACTAATCGTGCCCAAAGCAATTGGCCTTGGATATCATATCTTGAACTTTTTAGGAGAGATAACTTAATTGCGATTTATTAAATACTCATTCCGTTTTATACATAATGGTATGGTAACAATTGACTTATACATAATAAATAATATTTCAAATAACAAAAAATTATTTAATAAAACAAAATAATAAAAATTATACTTAAAATACTTTAGATTATAAAGAAAAAAAAAAAAGAAGCAGTACCTTTGAAATATGCAATAGAAAAACGGTATTAGCCTAAATAAAAATTTTTATTTAATATGACCACTTCATAATATCCTAAATTTATATACTATATAATATATATATATACTTATCACTATAATATATATATAATATACTGGCATATAGTACTACTTAATTATTATACTACTAGTAGTACTACTATATACGCCGATTAATACACGCTACATACTAATATATGATACTACTAATAATATATATATAATATATTGTTAAATTCCACGTTTTAAAACCAAAAATATCTCAATCCATATCTCAAAAAACTACAATATCTACAGGGAAAAGGACTAATTGTTGGGCCGGGCGCGAAGAAGGCGGCGTGAGTTAGAACCATCCCTCCCCCCCCCCCCCCCCCCCCCCCCTCCTTTTTTGGTAAAAAATTTTATTGCGGAAACTGTAAAAAAAAATCTAATTCTCAAAAACGTACAATAGCACAGCGAAAGGAGTCCATTTTTTGGGAATCCTTGTAAAATTTTAGTTAGGAAATGTAAAAAAAATAAATAAAAAATAACAATAAAATAAATATTGGCTTATTTTTTTTAGGAGCAGGGGACATAGAATATATTATAGGATATTATAATATATATATATATATATTATATATAATATATATATATAATTAATATATATATATATATTATATATTATTTGTTAAAGGTATTACACGGCAATGTAAGGGGCTCGAGCCGACGGGGAAAACAGGGGGGGACATTAACTTTATCCTTGGGACTTTCCATACCCCGTAGGGGAGGGCGGAGACCCCCGCCGACACCAAATACCGAAAGAGCGGGGGTTCAGGACCCTTCCCCGGAAGGGGGGGAATTAGTCCTACCGCGTAGTTTCCGGGAAGGCCGAGAGACCCCGGACTCCTGCCATCGGTCTGCGGATATACCCTTGGGGTATTCTTAAGTTAAAAAAAGGCAAAATTTAATAGAAAGTCTATTTATTTTAACGAGTAACCCAATAAAAAGTCTCTAAATAGGCTCTCTAATTCATATTACTATAATTATTAACCAATAATTTTTTTTTTTATCTTTTTACATTTTCCTATCTAAAATTTTTCCCAGGATTTCCAAAAAATGTATTCCTTTTCGCTGTAGCTATTGTAGTTTGTTTTTTTTTTTTTTTCCACACTAAAATTGGACCAGGATTCAGCAATGTATTCCTTTTCCCCGGTAGCCTGTGTAGTTGTTGAGATTGGATTGAGATATTTGCTGGTTTTAAACTGGATTATCACCATATATATAATATAATATATATATATATATAATATATATATATATATATATATTATATATATATATATATATATATTATATATATATAATATATATATATAGAGAGAGGAGAGAGAGAGAGCACGAGTAGCCAAAAGTTGCTGGAGTCGCCACTCATATATATATAATATATATATATATATATATATATATATATATATATAATATATATATATATATATATATATATATATATATATATATATAATATATATATATATATATAATATACTTACTATATTAGGTAAGTACATAATTATAATATATATATATTATATATATACTATATATATATATAGTATATAATATATTATATATATATATATATATATAAATATATATTATATACTATATACTATATATATTAATATAATATATATTATACATATATATATTAGTATTATATAAGATATATAACGCTGGGTAACACATTTGCTAATCCTAACAAAAAATTTTAAATTTTCAAAGGGGGGGGGTTTTTTTTTCATTCTTTTTGGCTCACAAAACTACAAAACCCTGCAAACGTTAAGAAAATAATCTATTTGTTTATCAAACCTAATTAATTATTTATATTTTTATCAAACTTAATTTTAAATTATTTATAAATTATCTTACCACCACTTGCTGGTTGTGGGTGGATAGATATATTTTCGCGTGTCAACACACCAAAAAAATTAAATACATATTAGAAATTCACGGCATTAGGTACGGAAATATTTTGGAAATGCTGACACAACCACAACGTGAGCCGCCCAGCACAGTTGTTGTTACATTAAATGTTATAGTATTATCTATCCGATTCTTGTAGCTTATATGCACACTTCTATAATTGGCCGCTGACTCTATATCTTTAAAATTCAGTTTATGAACTCTACTTGACTTTAAATTTTGGTACGAATTATTAATAGCATCCGCTCCGCTGTTGATTAATTCGTTAATGTCACACAATACACAAGTAGCTCAGTACATTTATATTTCTATAAACCAGTTTTTTATAATCTTTATTATTAACCAGTTAAAAGATAATGTAATAGTTTCCCTAAAAACAAAATGTCAAATAAAAAAATGTACGTATTTTTAGCAATAAAAATTCATTAGTTTTCAATTTTGTGTTGTAAAAGTTTATACAAAAATTTGTTTTGGGAGGCTGAAAGGTAGTCTTTTTTTTTCTTATCGACTCCCCGACTCCGACTCCAACTTTTTTGGGGAAATACTCGGCTCCCACTCCGACTCCGACTCCTTACCCCTGAAACCGCTCGACTTGCCCGACTCCGGACTCCGACTCCCCATCCCTTATATATATATATATTAACTACTATATATATATGATATATATAATATATATATATATTAATACTATATATATAGTATATATATTATAATATATATATATACTATATCTCCATACTATATAAATATATATATAGTATATATATTACGTATAATAACTATATATTAATCATCATACTATATATATATTAATATATATATATATACTATATATATAGTATAGTGCTCGGTTAGGTAATAAGAACCACCTGTTTGTTGTTATATTGTTACAAAAAAACCCACTCCATATTCTCGGTACATATGATGTTTAAGAGCCCAAAAATAAATTGGTGGACCTATTAACCCCATCGAGTATGAGTGAAAAAAATTGTTATAATGGGTCTCGAAGTCGATTTTTTGCAATTTTGGGACCACATTTTTAAAAATTTCAACTCTTTTTAAGTTTGCTCTCTTTTTTTCACTTTCTCTCTTGGCGGCCTCTTCCAACGCAGCTGTATAAAAACTCGATGATATTAGCTATACATATTGAATTAAATCTATGTTTAGGTCCCATCATAGAACCTCATCCCAGGAACAAATTCATGAAATTTTTATGCAGCCATCAACACACACATACCATCCAACTTGTACCTTAAAAAAAACCCACCTCCAAATTAATTGAAAATGTGCATGTATATGCGCTATAACTCCTGTCAACATGCTGTAAGGTTGTTTTTTTCCTTCTGTCAGTGTGGGGTCTAAAAAAAAAAAAAAAAAAAAAAATGTTATAAAAAAAAAAAACCAAAAAATATAAAAATGTACTATAAAAAAACCCACTTTTTTTTAATAACCTTTTTGTATATATTATTATATTTTGTTTATATAAGGTGTCTAACTCTGTTATAAGGTATAGGGAATCGATTCCCGTGGTTTATAACGGAATCAAGGCACTCCTACCATGGTTTAGTATGAGTTAGTACCCCTACCCCCCCTTTTCTAGTGCACCTATACAACTTTTTTAGCTTATTTCTCGAGCTACAGAGCTGAACTTTGTGTCAAATAGTATGTTTTGAGGTATGCCGGGTCGATTGAAATGGCTAATAACATCATATTACAGCTCTAGAGGGGGTTTTGGGAGATGGTTTTTTTTACATTACAATGGTTTTTTTTTACATACCTAGGGTTTTTTTTAAAAAAATTTTAGCTTATTTCTCGAGCTACAGAGCTGAACTTGGTGTCAAATAGTATGTTTTGAGGTATGCCGAGTTTTTAAAATGGCTAATAACATCATATTACAGCTCTAGAGGGGGTTTTGGGAGATGGGTTTTTTTTACATTACAATGGTTTTTTTTTACATACCTAGGGTTTTTTTTAAAAAAATTTTGGGGCTAAATAATTTCAAAAAATTTAAACCAAAACAAATTTTTTTTCCTGGGTTATATAGCCTAGGACTAGCCGTTCTAAGAAATTATTATAAAACTCTGCAGTGTCAATTAGTTTAATAGTTATTGGCACAAATAGGGTAAATGGGTTATTTTTACATAACGGTACTATATATATATATATATATATATATATATATATATATATATATATATATAATATATATATATATTTTATATATAAAATATATATATTATATATATTAATATAGTATATATATTATATAATTATATATATAATATGACAGGGCTCCCCCCTTAAAATTCCCTTCCATCACCCTTTTAACCTGAACCGTCACCAATCCTCCCGCCATCCTATATCACCCTGAACAACTAACCCGCCTCCCTCCTTCCGTTAAACAAAACCCCCAAAATACTAGGACTTACCTATGATTGACACACACATGACGTTTTCCCCCCCACATCGACCAAATCACTTCCTCAACCAATGAAAACTAAACACCCTCCGAACCCTCTCTCAACACACTTCAGCGGACAGGGAAACACACATCACCACAAACCTTATAAACAACTCCTCAGGAAACAACTTTAAACTATGCCTCACCAGCATGGTTCCCAGCACTCTCAAAATCGAACACAAATAAATTACAAATTTTCCAAAACACAGCCCTCAGAATGTATCACAGGCCTGCACAGAAACCACCCCCAATCCAACATTTACACGATGAAACTTCCATCCTCCCCATCTCCACACACTTGGAGATGGTGGGGACTCAATTCTATCAGAAAACACGTAATCCATCCCACCCTTGCCACCAAATTCTCTCCCACCACCCCGACCAAAGACTAAAATCCCCACCTTCCTCACCAGCCCAATTCTATTACAACACATACAAACATAATTCCTCCTCCCCCTCCAATAGGTCATGGGTTACGCATATCCATACCATCTAACCAGCACATACCTGCTAAACCGCCCAAATAACAATTTTCT
>JABUQX010124044.1:25000-26796 GCA_015478945.1 Trachelipus rathkii | reverse complement strand
AGTAATATAATAAAATATATATATATATATATATATATTAATATATATATTATATATATATATTATATATTATATATATATATAATATTATATTATATATATAAATATATTAATATATATATTATATATATATATATATATATATATATATATATATATAATATATATATGATATATATATATATATATATATATATATATATATATATATATATATATGTATATATATTATATATATATATATAATATATATATATATATATATATATATATATATATATAATATATATATATATATATATAATATATATATATATATATATATATATATATATATATATATATAATATATATATATATATATATATATATATATATATATATATATATATATTTTATATATATATAATATATATATATATATATATATATATATATATATATATATATATATATATATATATATATATATATATTTCTTAATCATAAACCCACCCACCCCGAAAAAAATTCTGGCTACGCCCCTGTATATATGTGTGTGTGACGTACGTGTGAATGATTTCATTAGTGTTGACCGAAAGCAGCAAATTCTTTCAATTAACTTCTCATCCAGCCGGATTGAACCTTAGTATTTTTGCGGTCGCATCGCACAGCACCTAAATGAGGGTACCATGCTATACATCTCACAACACTAAGATGATAGTATCACTTACCACACCATTGCGCCGGCCAACACTTTATTGCATGTATGTGTGTGTTTAAGGTTGGTTGTATGTAAGATGTATATATATATTTTTTTTTGTGTAGTTGAATGTATACACAATAAACTATTTTAGAGAAAAAGTGTTTGTCAATTAAAAAGAATAAAATTAAAAGTTATTAAAACTAAATTAATTAAATTTCTGAACGTTAATTTTCATATTTAATTTTAATTTTTTTGTTTTTTTAATTTCTACAAAATATTTATAATTTTTCAATTAATTTTTATTTTTAGATTTCAATTAATTTTTTAAAAACTGAATTTCATTTTTAATTTTTTTTTTCAAATTCCTTGATTTATTTTAATTTATTCAGTTTTTATTTTTATTTTTTTTTTTAAACATTTTGCTTTTGATCTTATTTTTTTTTTACTGTTTATTAAATTTCCTTTCATGTATTTTTTTAACTGTTTTATCAGTTAGTGAAATACCTAAGTTAAACATATCATAGCTCTATTATTATTATTATTATTATTATTATTATTATTATTATTATTAATTATTATTATTATTATTATTATTATTATTATTATTATTATTATTATTATTATTATTATTATTATTATTATTATTATTATTATTATTATTATTATTATTATTATTATTATTATTATTATTATTATATTACTTGAAAAATTTACTTGTTACATACATGTGACAGTTTATACAAAACAGTTTCTGGTGCATGTTAGGCACCTTACCCCCAGTCCTAAGGAAAAAAGGTAATTGATAATGATAATGATAATGATAATGATATTGATGATGATGATGATATTGATGATGATGATGATATTGATGATATTGATGATGATATTGATGATATTGATGATGATATTGATGATGATATTGATGATGATATTGATGATGATATTGATGATAATAATTAAAAATAATATGATAATAATAAATACTTAAAATAATAAGAGTAATATAAGAATACTATAATAATTAATACTAAATAAGCAATAATAATAATAATAATAATAATAATAATAATAATAATAATAATAATAATAATAATAATAATAATAATAATAA
>JABUQX010124044.1:5000-15000 GCA_015478945.1 Trachelipus rathkii | reverse complement strand
ATGAGTTACACATCTTTTTATTTCAAGTACTTTTTGTATACCCAGCCATTTTGCTTCTGTGCACGGGAAGCTCAAATTCCCTCCCTCCCTCCACCAAAAAATTAAAAATATTAGAGGTTATGCAAAAAAATGCCCTAAATAAAGTTTATGCAACTTACCCATTTCTTTCTTTTCTAAAAAAATTACACGAAGATTGAGTGGACAGTAAAAACAATAGAACATATATAAACAAAGAAAAAATGATATAAAATTTCTACAGAGCCTCCATACAATTGCGCAACCAGGTTACAGCCGCGAAAATGTTAAGAAATAATTGTTATTTTCATTAATTTATTAATTAAAAAGAATTTACACAATAACCCTTTCATTGTAAAATGACAATTATTTAGCATTTTCATTTGCTCACACAGGTTCGAATCACAAGCTCAATGAGGAGGCCTTTGCTCTCCTAATAGTCAAATGAAATTTCGCTAGTTTTCTTCTGTTATCAAACGAAATTAATTAAAGGTTTGTGCCATTTGACATTTGCAACTTTTTTTTACTTATGCAACTTTTGGTACAACAATTAATATATATATATATATATATATATATATATATATATATTTATATATATATATATACATATCCAATAGAATCCATATATATATATATAAATATATATATATATTCAGTTATATATATATATATATATATATATATATATATATATATATATATATATATATATATATATATATATATATATATATATATATATATATATATATGGCCAGCATCCCGAAGAGTTCAGGCATGTAACTAGAAAACTATAACATCTACAGGAAAATAAATAACATTTTTGATTTTAGCAAGTAATTTCATCGGAGAAACTTAAAAAAAAAATTATTTTATTCTAATATTTATTAATAACACCTTAAATTATTAGTAAAATCTTACACCTGGCATTGACGCTTTGATACCTGCATTGTACGCTTTGATTGACCTTCAAACCAGCATTACTTCGCGAAAGCAAAAAGGTGCCAAATGCATCAAATTAATTAACTTTTATCTTATATCGTTTTTTTTATTATATAGTTACATATTAAATAAAAAAATGTATTTCATGCGAGCAATTTCATGGGTGCAACTTAAAAAAAAAAACAATTTTTTTATTCAAATATTTATTAAAAGCACCTTAAATATTAGTAACCTCTTAGGCCTGGCAGCGTCCATTCTGAGTAACATACGAAGGGATCTGTCTCAGTCAACATATATATATATATATATATATATATATATATATATATATATATATATATATATATATATATATATATATATATTATATATAGTTATATATATATATATATATATATATATATATATATATATATATATATATATATATATATATATATATATATATATATATATAGGCACTAATCCTATAAAAGGAAGTTACATAAAAAATCACGATATCGCAGATTGCATATTCCTACTCGTGCAGCCCTGCAGTGTTACGTGTTAGCTAAAACTCCAATAGAACGACCGGAATAGTTGCCACATGTTAATTTTTATATGTTAATTTTTTTTATTTTTTTTTTAATTATATTTTTAAGGGGCTCGAGCCGACGGTGGGTCAGAGGGGGACGAAGTCCTGTCGTCCCCGCTGAGGCCGAGAGACCCTGACTTTCAAATCTTTGCTATTTAATCTTGGGTATTCCTTTAGTAAAAAAGGAAAAGCTGTTATTGGCAACCTTTTCGCACTTTTGCCTTGAAATAATCGAAAAAAAATCGATTACATTGTTCGTTCGATATGTATCGGTTAACTACCCTTTAAAGGAGGAGTTCCTATATATATATGTTGCTTGTATGATTGCAATAAATTAATTAACTTTTATCTTATATCGCTTTTTTATATTATATACATTTATATATTTAATAAATAATTAACTTTACATAAAAAAATGTATTTTATTCTAATATTTATTAATAACAATTTAAATATTAGTATTTTATTACTTAAAAAAAAATCTTATGCCTGGCAAGGTATCAGTCTCAGTAATGTTGCGAAATTGCAATTATTATTATTTATTGATAGTTTCTTAATATATTTTCTTAAATAATTGATTTTTACCTTATATCGTTTTTTAATATATATATTTAATAAATAATTAACTTTTACCTTATATAGTACGTTTTGCATCTTCGTTTGCATATTGAATTTTTATTTCATCGATGAAATCGACGAATCTGTTTTGTTTATTATTTTTTTTCCAAATATACGTAGAAAGGTAAGAATGAAATAGTTCATCTTTTATTCCATTTTTTGTCATTTTTTTTTTTATATATAAAAAAAATAAAAATATATATATATATATATATATATATATATATATATATATATATATATATATATATATATATATATATATATATATATATATATATATATATATATATATATATATATATATATATATATATATATATATATATATATATATATATATATATGCCAGCCTCTAGAAGAGCCACAATCCATATCTCAAAAACTACAATAGCTAAAGGAAAAAGGAATACATTGTTGGAATCCTGGTAAAATTTTAGTGCGGAAAATGTAAAAAAAAAAAAAAAAAAAATAATCTAAAAATTACAATAACTACAGGGAAAAGGAATACATTTTTGGAATCCTTGTGAAATTTTAGTTAGGAAAATGTAAAAAAATAATAAAAAAAAAAAATTGGCTATTTTTTTGGGGGAGCTCGAGCCGGCGGGGGACAGAGTGTATATATATATATATATTATTTGTAAAGGTATTACACGGCAATGTAGGGGGCTCGAGCCGACGGGGAACACAGGGGGGGACGTTTTCCATACCCCGTAGGGGAGGGGCGGAGGAACCCCCGCGACACCCAAATACCAAAGAGCGGGAGACCCTCCCAGGAGGGGGGAAATAGTTCATTCCCGTAGTTCCCGGAAGCCCGAGAGATTTGACTCCTGCCATCGGTGCGGTATACCCTTTGGGGTATTTTTTAATAAAAAAAAAAAAAAAACTATACTAGAAAGTCTTTATTTTAACGATTACATTGGAAAAAAAAAATCCTGCTCTTCTGTATATTAGACATTTTCTTTGCACTTATTACATTTTTTCACTTAATAATTAATACAAATTGTAAATAACCCAACAATTCATGCTTATTACTTATTAATGACAATAAGTTCTTTAACAGCATCACTACGTTTTGAACTACTACTTGATAGTAAAGTAATTTTAATATCTCTCAAAAACGAAACTTATCGTACACTTTTTCTACCTCTCAAAAACGATACTTATCATTCCTTTTTTTTTTTTTTAAATATCAAATTTTTTAAAAGCGTTTTTTTATTTTTTATTTTTTAATTTCAGCCATAAAAATGTCTCCTGTTAAAAAAATGTTATTTATTTTCATGTACCTGTTCTAGTTTTTTAGTTTGATAGTAAAGTAATTTTAATATCTCTCAAAAACGAAACTTATCGTAAACTTTTAGTACCTCTCATAAACGATACTTATCGTACATTCTTTTTTTTTAAATACAATTTTATTATTTTTATTTTTCTTATTTTTTTATTTCATTCATAAAAAATGTCTGGTTAAAAATATGTTTTTTATTTTCATGTAGCTGTTCTAGTTTTTTAGTTACATGCATGTTGCTGTCTTTTACCACACTGACGTTCCTTTGTACTTCCTAAAAACGATAATTACATACAGTTTAAAAGAAAATTCAACATTTGGCAACTTTCACGTCCCTCCGACTACCCAGCTTCTTCGTATTCTAAAATAACTGTAATTTTTTCAATATTTTTAACAAATTTAATTTTTAAAAAGCGTTATTTTTTTATTTTTTAATTTCCGGGGTAAAATGTCTCCTGATTAATAAATGATATTTATTTTCGTGTAGCTGTTATAGTTTTTAGTTACATGCCTGGCCTTTTCGGTGTTGACTCATATATATATATATATAGGTAAAGAAGATATATATATATATATATATATATATATATATATATATATATATATATATATATATATATATATATATATATATATATATATATATATATATATATATATATTTATTTATTTATATATCTATCATTCCCAGATAGAATTTTTTGACCTGTCATCAGACTCCGCAGCTTCCTTAGTATCGAAACACTTGATCTCAGAGCACTCTAGAAAAATATTTCTCGGCGCAATGGTTTCCGATGCTAGTCCTTGAGTTATATACTCTAAGGTAGGGTTTCATTCACCCTTTCAGTGGACCTAGCATCTTCTTCCATTTCCCCTCGAAACTCCTTCCCAGAGCTCTCTAGAAGATCGTGCTTCTAAGCGCATAAGCCTCCGATGCTGGTCCTGGAGTAGTTCAAGCAAGTAAGTAAAGGGCCGGGTTGCTAGCCCTGTCGCCCTAGAATTCTGCGAAGAAAATCTTCATAAGAACTGGCCGTGCCGAATATCCATCTTCATATAATCAATTAACATCGAAAATAAAGCAACTGTTTTGCAAAAGAACTAATTTGTTACATTTTGATGCATCACACCATTAATGTTATAATTTTGTAGTTATTAATTTCGTAATCATTTCAAGCAAAAAATTTTGTTTTTTATTAAATGCAAGATGTTATTTTTCCATTTTCATTGCTTCAAGCATACTTGATCCATTCCCAATTCATTCCTCTTTAAGATGGTAAGATGTTTTTTCCTTATCAGATGGTGAACACTTCTTCTGAATTTTTAATCTCCTCCTATTTCCTCGGCCTTTTTCTTCTGTTTTCTTCTCATTCCTTCCAATTTTAATGCGACTTTCCCAGGCAACGTCCAGATCATATATATATATATATATATATATATATATATATATATATATATATATATATATATATATATATATATATATATATATATATATATATATATATATATATATATATATATATATATATATCAGAGGCGTAGCCGGTTGTTTTCACATGGGTAGTATATATATATATATATATATATGTATAGAAACTATATATATATATATATATATATATATATATATATATATATTCGCAATTTTTATATAGTATATATATATATAATAGGTATATATATATATATATATATATATATATATATATATATTAGGGATGTACCGGAACCAGGTTCCGGCCGGAACTTCCGGCCGGAACCTCGATTTTTTGGAAGTTCCGGTTCCGGCCGGAACTAGCTTGGTTCCGGCCGGAACTAACCGGAACTTTCTACTTTTTCAAATGTCTTTCTTAATAAAATTCAGCAATTGATTTGTCATTTACACAGTTATGATTATGCATAAAAAATAATATTGAAAATTGATATACAGTCGTCCCTCGTAGAATGCGGGGGTTAGGTTCCTGACCCCCCGCGTTATAGGCGATATCGCGTATAACTTTAAACCCCCTGAAAAATCATTAATTTTAAAAATTTTACCTTTGTATAAGGTGAATAAAATAGCAGTATTTTATTTATCCTTAATAATAATTGAATAAATTTGCAGATACAATGTTATTTACAGAACAGTATATAAACATATTTTATTGACTAGTTAATTAGTAGGATATTTATTACATTACAGTACAGTACTCTACATGAGCAAAAAAGTTTTTTAGTTTTTTTAAATGAAAAATATACAATGTACAAACCTTTAAAAAATTTGGAGATAAAATTGTTTTTATATATTTAATTAAATAGCCTGAGGACTGTAATATAAAATTTTAAAGTTTAGCTAATTGAGCACAAAAATAGTTTCTTTCAAATTGTAAATGAATTGAAGGTGTAAGAGATGAAGGCAGTCCAGAATCTGTAGGTTGTATTGGCTGCTTTTTTGAGAAATACATCGTTATCGGTAATTGACGCTTTTGCCTTTTAGCTCACCAAATATTTCTTTTTTTTTTCTTTTCATTTCATTATCTTAACATATGTATGTATTATTTTTATTTTATTTTTTGTAATTTTAATTTTAATTTTTATCTTTTTAACATATGTATTACAGAATTTTAATTTTATTTTTGTAATTTTGTAATTTTAATTTTTCTTTTTATTATCTTTTTGCCAACCGCGGTATAGCAAGATCGCGTTCTATAAGACCGCGTTCTACGAGGGACGACTGTATGTGAACAAATATCATGATAAAATGACCTTCGACTCTGTACTTTCGAAAACTTTAAATATGAAACAATATTTTTAACACTCGAACGGGTAGCTTTAATACCTTGAACGGGGTTAGATACTTTGATCTTTTTGAGATCTATCTTTCTAACCTTTCAGATCAACAAATCGATCTTTTAGCCAATCATTATTCTTATAAAACGTTAATAACCTAATTGTCAGTCCAATCAATACAAGCTTCCAGAAATATACTCATTTAGTTTAATTGCCATTTACCATATATATATATATTATACATATATATATATATAAGATAAAGTAGTATATATATATATATGATATATATTATTATTTATTATTATTATATATATATATATATATATATATATATATATATATATTATTATTACATATATATATATATATATATATATATATATTATTATTATTATTATATATATATATATATATATATATATACCTGTATATATATATATATATATATATATATATATATATATATATATATATATATATATATATATTATACATATATATATATATATATATATATATATATATATATATATATATATATATATATATATATATATATATATATATATATATATATATATATATATATAGTTTTTTTATATACTGTATAATATCTGAGTACTCTAATTTTATTTATTTTTTTATTAAAAATGACTTGAAACAACATTGATGAATTTACTTATTATGTAGATGAAATATACTTATCATTAATTAGGTAATAGCTAGATTAATTATTAATTTAGAAAAAAGTGGTCTAAAAAATAAAAAAAATAATGATTTTTTAATAAAAAAAATAATAAAAATCAGTTGATTTAAATATTTGATCTTTTTTGTGCCAATCCTGCTCTAGAATCTAGACCTGGGGATAAATAAATTTGTACAGGGTATTATTATTATTATTATTATTATTATTATTATTATTATTATTATTATTATTATTATTATTATTATTATTATTATTATTATTATTATTATTATTATTAAAAGAAATTAACTTTAAAGTAGAAACTACTACAAAACAAAATATTAACTTAACTGTTTAAGCAAAAATTTTTAAAATTTTTAAAACAATTATTATTATTATTATTATTATTATTATTATTATTATTATTATTATTATTATTATTATTATTATTATTATTATTATTATTATTATTATTATTATTATTATTATTATTATTATTAAAAGAAATAACTTTAAAGTAGAAAATACTACAAAACAAAATATTTAACTAAACTGTTTAAGCAAAAATTTTAAAATTTTTAAAACAAGATTCCATAATTTTCTTACTTAAAATGAATTTATTTGAATTTTGAAATGTTGTGGTGTAGGAAAATAAGTTGCTCTCCATGCTGTGGAGTTAAACGTCATCTCTTATCCTCAAACACGTTACCCGCTTCTGAAAAAAGCTTGTTGCGTTTCCAGTAGCCAATAGCTGCGTTTTCAGAAGCCCGACTGCAGCCCGGGCGGCATTACAGGCGCACATGATTGCTTAGAGTTTGCTTGCGCATTCTACGTTACTGCAACGTCACAAATAGTGCCTGTTGTTAAATGCCGATTTCTGAATTAATAAACGGGCGGGCTGCGCGGAAGAATACTTTGTTTACAAACAAATCTTTTTACAAAACGTGTCGGAAATGGCTTGCCAAAATTTTTTAATATTTCAGTTAACTTTTATATTAAGGATACTAATATATCGTATCATTTCATAAAATAGATACATATAAGTATAAGAGTCATGGGCGTAGGCAGGATTTCATTTAGGGGGTGGCAAAGGTTGAGTGATATATATATATATATATATATATATATATATATATATATATATATATATATATATATATATATATATATATATATATATATATATATATATATATATATATATATATATATATATATATATATATATATATATATATATATATATAATATTTAATATATTTGTAATTAATAATTACTACTTCATTATCTATCGATTGATGTATCTTTTTCATTTTTTCTACCTCTTTTTTAAAAACGCCGTTCAAGTAAAAATATGTTTTTTTTTTTGGGGGGGACAAGTGCCCCCCTGCCCCCCCTGTATACGCCCATGATAAGAGTATTGTTTACAATTGCCAGCTGATCCGACGGGCTCGCTCGGCCGTTTCCAGGTACTCAAATTTCCTGTTCTCTGATTGGTTAATGTAATTTTTTTCAATTCGAAGCGTTTCCGAGTCGATTTTGCACACGGGCTTCTGGAAACGCAGCTATAGTATATTCCTTTTTTACTTAATAAATTTATTGATCCGCTTATCCAAATTTTGGCTTACAGAACTAAGAGCTCACAGTATGGATATGACAAGATGATGCTAGATACTTCTAGAGAGACTCCACTTGTTATGTAGAAAATAGCTGCGTTTCCAGAAGCCCGAGTGCAGCCCGTGTGCAAAATCGACTCGGAAACGTTTCGAATTGAAAAAAATTACATTAACCAATCAGAGAACAGGAAATTTTAGTACCTGGAAACGGCCGAGCGCGCCCGTCGGATCAGCTGGCAATTGTAAACAATACTCTTATACTTATATGTATCTATTTTATGAAATAATACGATATATTAGTATCCTTAATATAAAAGTTAACTAAAATATTAAAAAAATTTGACAAGCCATTACCGACACAGGTTTTGTAAAAAGATTTGTTTGTGAACAAAGTATCCTTCTCGCAGCCCGCCCGTTTATTAATTCTCGAAATCGAGGATTTAACAACGGGCGCCTGACTGTGACGTTTACGTGACGTAGAAGTGCGCAAACGTAATTTTGAAAAGATGCATGTGTGCCCGCCCTATTGCAGTCGGCTTGAAACACAGCTTATGGGTGTACCTGAAGTCGAAAAGTCTAGTTCCGGCCGGAACTTCCGGCCGGAACTTTTCCAAGGTTCCGGAAAGTTCCGGTTCCGGCCGGAACCAAAAATTCTGGTTCCGGTACATCCCTAATATATATATATATATATATATATATATGCTTCTAAAAATATATATATATATATATATATATAATATATATATATATATATATATATATATATATATATATATATATATATATATATATATATATATATATATATATATATATATATTAGGGATATACAAAAAATATCGATATATCGAAATATCGATATTTTTGGCTCGATATATCGATATTTTGGGGAGATATTTTCTTAGGTGATATATCGATATTTCGATATTTTTTACTTAATATCGAAAGCCGATATTCTTTTCAAAAAAATTTTAAAGGCCGGAAAAAATAAAATCTTATCCCCTCCCGATACCCTGAAGTGATGAAACTTTTTTTCTCCCCATATTTCGTTCTTCGTTCGTCCCCCAATGTCGTATAAAATAAACCGAAAAATTGGGGTTTTAGATTTTTCGTCTTTTCGGGAACCAAAAATAGGGAGGGGGGATTGACATGGCACATACCACATAGTCAAATTGTCTTCTGAGTATTCACTAATCACTATTCAGTTATTCAGTGATCAAGTGGATAATGCGACCCAATAAAATTTTGGAATGATAGTAAAAATGCTTTCCCTGCTATGCTATGTTTATGTTATCTATGTTTATGTTAGCAATAAATGTTACTGTAAATGCGACGTCAGTCTCGTCAGAACGAACAGTATCATTATTAAACAATGTTTGCTCAAATGAAAGGAATAGATTGACTTCCGAGCATATCAATCAGTTAAGCCGTTTTCCATTTTGCATTTGTGCTAACGCTCGATAAGAAATGCTAATCCAGTTTTAGCACGA
>JABUQX010124043.1:35000-36552 GCA_015478945.1 Trachelipus rathkii | reverse complement strand
TCTCTTTTTTCTCACTTCCCTTTCCTTCCACACTATTGTTCAAAGTTGAGAAATAAATAGAAGATAAAGAGAGAAAAAGGATAAAAACGATTGAAGAAGGAATAGAGGAATGTAGAAAAAAGAAAGAAGAGAATAAATAATAGAAGAATGAAAGCTATGGTACACATAGTAGATTAGATAATGATGGCGAAAAAATCGTAATTGCCTCCTTATTCCCTCTTTTTGAGGTAGAAAAGAAATAAAACCAATTGAGATAGCGGTTAAGAGGAGAGAGAGTTAGGGGAAAAGAAAGAAAGAGAAAAAAAATATGAATGAAAGAAAGAAAGAAGGAAAAAGAAAGAATACATTAGAGGAAAAGAAAGGGAAAAGTCCTGAATATTGATACAAAAGTGGAGAGAATAGGGAGAATAGTTCAGAGAGAGAGAGAGAGAGAGAGAGAGAGAGAGGAGAGAGAGAGAGAGAGAGAGACGAGAGAGAGAGAAAAATTACAGCAGACCGAGAAATCGAAAACATTGTCAATAAAGTAACAGTTAGTCATTCTACTCTACTCTACTCTACTCTACTCTACTCTACTCTACTCTACTCTACTCTACTCTACTCTACTCTACTCTACTCTGAACTGCATCTCTCTAAGCAGATCTCTCTCCTCTCTCTCTCTCTCTCTCTCCTCTCTCTCTCTCTCTCTCTCTCTCTCTCTCTACATCTCTCTTTAATAAATAAAAAATAATCCTATGCATTTTAAAGTCAATTTTCTATTTGCTAACAAAACTATATGTAAAGTTGAATCAATCTATTTAATGATAAATACTTTTATTTTAGACTTACTTTAGCTGAAGCATTTTTTTGCTTACATTATTATAATTTATTATTATATATATTCTGTTATATTATTATTCATATTATTATATAATTATGATTATTATTCTTAAAATTTTATTCATTATTTTTCGCATATTAATAAATACTAGATTGAATCTATATCTCTATATGAAAATAATATATATATATTATTTATTTATAATAATATATTATATATTATATATAATATATATATTATATATATATAATATATATATATATATAATATATATATATAAGTATATATATAATATATATATATATCAGAGCTGGGCGTTGCGCCACCGAGTTGCGCCTATGCCGGCATATGGCGCACTATCAATTCGTAGCGCAAAGGCGCATAGGCCGCAACAATTTTAAAAAGGCGGACTAAACAAAGGCGCACAGCCAATTCTTTGCGCCTATAGCCGCGCCTATGAACAGGAACAAAGCATTTTATTTACCCTATAAAAGTTAACTTAGAAAGCTTGGCAAACTTGTAATCATTTTAAAAACCAGTAATGATAAAACTATATATATATATATATATAATATATATATAATAAATATATATAATATATAACTATAATATATAATATATAATATATATATATAAATATTATATATAAATATATTATAATATATATAATATATATTTATATATAATATATTATATATATATATAAATGGTTATATATAACGGCGTCGCCTGCCG
>JABUQX010124043.1:25000-30000 GCA_015478945.1 Trachelipus rathkii | reverse complement strand
GTTATGTTAGGTTTAGGTTAGGTTGGTTTTAGTTTAGGTTAGATTAGGAAATATTGATATTTTTATTGATATTATTTGTTCAGGTTTGTTTCGATTCTATTCTCGATGCTGATGAAAGTATTGCTTGCATTAAAAATAAAATTAAACCTTGGAAGTATAATAGTAAAAGATTGTTGGAGTTCATATAAATACATCACTATTATTCTCCACCGGTGTGTGAGTGCAGTCTCCAATTTTATCCATTATTCCGTGAATCAATCCAAAAAAATTCGAAGATAAGCGGCATCCATATTATTTATATCAATACTGATTCCATTATATAATATATATATTATAATATATATATATATATATATATATATATATATATATATATAATATATTATATATATATATATATATATATATATATATATATTATATTATAATATATATAAATATATATATAAATATATATATGGTGTGTGTGTATTGTGTGTGTTGAAGCTTAAATTTTTTCAATATTGATACTCTTTTGTCGTATTTATTTATTTTCAGTAAAATAAAGGGAAAAAAAAAATTAAATTACTTCGTATTTCCTCATTTATCGATATTTTTTGTTTTCACAAATTATAAAGATATATCGATCGCATTCCAAACTACTCTACCTAATATTCTATATATATAATAGTATATATATATATCCACTCACTCTTGCCTACTCTTTATAGTACCGTCCTGTCATCACCTTAATTAGCTGGCTATCACGCTCCTATCATAGATATATATTATCCTTATTATCTACTGGATCCTTCCTAAATAGTATATAATTACTACCCTTATATTATATATATATTTATATATATATATATATAAAATTATATATAATATAATATATATATATATAATACAAAGTATTATGCTTTACTTAATCAATCCTCTCTTGATAACCTTTTCATCCATTACTCAAATTTTACAAAAACAAGGTTTATGTAATAAAAGTAAGTGAAAACAACTTACAGAATGTAAAATTATGGCGACTTTTTTATGTGTATTTGCATATTAGCAAAAGTTCCACATCTTTAATTTGTTATAAAATATTTAAAGTATTATTGTGAAGCGAAAAATTTCAGACTCTGATTATTAACATATGTATATATATATATTATATTATATATATATATATATATAATAATATATATATTATATATATATATATATATATATATATATATATATATATATAATATACATATTATATATACTATATATATAATATATATATTTTATATATATATATATATATATAATATACTATTATATATATTATATATATATATATATATATATATATATATATATATAGGTAAAATTCAATCTTTCGTCTGAGATACGGAGCTCGGATCAAAAAAAATATTTCACAGGTAGCCTCTATGATACATAAATAGATGTTTTATGGTCGAAAGAAATATTTTTTCCCTGACCTAACCTAAACCTAACCATAACCTAACTTAACCTAACCTAAAACAAAAATTAAAGAATAATACCTAAATAATTTACAAACCAAAAAAAAAAAAAAAAAAACAAAAATTCATTTCGACCCTAGAACATCTATTTATGTAACATAGAGGCTACCTGTGAAAAGAAAATTTTTCAGGCCGACCTTCCCGTTCCGTGTGGCGTTAAGTAACTTTTACCCATTATACTATAATATATATATATAATGAGAATATATATTATATATATATAATATATATATATAATATAGATAATTATATATCATATCTCAATTAATACGATATATATATATAAAAGTTCCCCTTACCCTCGAGTGTAATATAAAATAGTGTGAGTGTTAATCCGTATATATCATATAAATATATATATATATATATAGTAATATATATATATATAGATATATATATAATATATATATAATAATATATAATATATATAATATATTATATATATATAGCTCATATAATATATACATATATATATATATATGACATTTATAAGATGATGACTCCGTTTATAGGTGGAAATTTTCGATTAGAAAAACAACGAATTTCGGTATTATCTTTATCCTGGTAGCAATTTCTATTATTAGCGTTATTTGCACATATCTATGAATTTTAAGTTTTTTTTTTGTAAATTTTTTAAAAATTTTAAAATATGGTCTAGTAATTATGACATTTTTAAGAAATTACCAAAGATTATTATTATTATTATTATATTATATATATTATTATTATTATTATTATTATTATTATTATTATTATTGATTATTATTATATATTATTATATATTATTTTTATTTATTAACTTTTTATTGAATTTGATTTTTTTCTGTTCTTTTATTTTTATTCTTCTCTTATTTTCGATTATTACTATATTATGGGGGTATTTTTATTTTAACCAAACTCCGCAAACGACCCCGATAACAAGAGGCCGCAGAACAAGAAAGCCTGCTAACACGCGCTTTGATGACTCGTAAAGCTGCTCCTCCTGATATAGGAGGGTGCCTGAAGCTCCGGGTCGTGCGAAAAATAAAGTATCATAAAAATATCAAAATTCAATTTATTATTATCATTGGCGTCTCTAAAAAACTTTACGTACATTCATCAAATTTAAACGAAATAAATAGCCTAAGCTTACTCATTTTTCATAAGGACTATAGGTGCTGAAGCACAAAAAATAAATTTATTTTCCTTACTAAGATTATATATTAATTAAAATTACATTTGAAAATCCAGTATTTACTAAAGGTATTTTACCCTAAAAAATCATAGAAAATTATTTTACATTTTTTCAATTGATCTTTGTTCCTGGGAGTCAGCATCTAGCCTATGTGATCTCTCTATAACCATAAGGTGAGGAGAGTGAGGCACGTCATATAATAAATAAGTCATAATGCGTATATATATATATATTTAATAATAATATAATATATAAATTATTATATTATAATATATATTATAATATATACTTACTATACCCGACCTCTCACAATCGCATTGTGTGATACAGTAATATCTTCTGAGCTTTCATTACTCAGCTACTGAATCAGAGCGAGCTATATACATTGTGGATATTTATCAAACGATAGAGTGAGGTATATCTATGAGTGATCGCATAAACGCATCTCACTTTCTATGCCATAATGTCTTAGTATCATCCAGGAGGGCTCTGAGACGAGAACACGAACATTTGTGTTTTTTTTTAAACTAAAGGAATACCCAAAGATAAATCGCAAAGATGGAAACGAGTCAGGGTCTCTCCCTCCACCAGCGTGCAGTGAAAGATACGGACATGGGTTTATCTCTGCCTCGCCACCCTTCCCGCTCCTTATACTGAGCATTCTACCTTACAGCTCTGAAACAGTATACACATATTAAAACAAGAATTAACATTTAAAAATTAACATGATAAAAAACAACTTGTGGCAACTTTTGCGCTTCTTCTATTGGAGTTTTAGCTAACACGTAGACACTGCAGGGTTGTCCACGAGTAGTGTCGGCGGTTTTTCGATATACTTATGTCTTTTTTGACTATACCGATCTCCTTTTTAAAGGAGTAGTGGCCTATATATATATATATATATATATATATATATTATATACTATATATATATATAATCTAGCTTCGTATATATATACTATTATATCTATTATATATATAATATACAGATATATTATACTTCATATATAGCCCATTATACTCAACAGTAGTTGGGTGAGTGGAGCCTCCCTATCAGAATGCCGTGAGCGTGCGCGAGGAACGAAAAGGTATAACTCACTCCAAAATGAGAGAAAAGAGCTGCAGAGGTGCGCTACACAGAGAAACTCTCAGCTATATATAGGACGTGAAGTTAATACTTTCCATAGTACCACTCCTCCCTCTCCATATTTTTATCTTCTCACGAACTTGTTAATATTTTTCGAATATTAGCAAAAAGTAACACCACTTAGAGATAATAAATTTTTGGGACCTCGCCTATAGGTCTCTCACACTCAAATGAGTAAGCTTAGGCTATTATTTCGGTTTAAATTTTTCATGATGTAAGCAAACGCAATAGAAACAGCAGTTCGATAAAAAAGAGGAAATTTATAGTATTAAGATATTTTTTATATACGTTTATTTTTTCTCCAGACTTGGGGCCTTCGGCCCTCCCCTCTATATCATCCCCCACTTCCCCCCCCCCGCAGGGCACCTCACCCCTCTCCCTATGCTCGAAAATAGTTCGTGGAGTTTTTTTAAAAATAAAAAATACTATAAAATAGTAGTAATAATCGAATAATAAAAGAAGAATAAAAATAAAAGAACAGAAAAAAAATCAAATCAAATATTTAAAAGTTAATTAATAATATAAATATAATAAAAATTTAATCAAACACCTTTGATTTTGTAATAACACTAATTAAATTATTTAAAAGCAAATTAATCATATCAATCAGACAGTAATAATTTCTTGATAGTAATACTCTTAAAAAATACCTATTATCTAGAAATATTTTAAAATTTATAAAAAATTTACCTAATAAAATATTAAGATTATAGATATGTGCAAATAACGCTAATAATAGAAATTGCTACAATAAAGAAAATACTCGAAATCCGTTGTTTTTTCTTATCGTTAAAATTTCCCCCCTAATTAAACTGTGTCATCATCTTTATAAATGAATCCATATATATATATATATATAAATATATATATATATATATATATATTAAGATATATATTATTAATATATAAATTATTTAATTTATTTTATCTATTATATTATATATATATAATATATATATATATATATATATATACATATATATATAATATATAATATATATAATATATATATATATTATAGTTATATATAGTTATTTATTAATATTATATATATATATATATAATATATATATATAATTATATATATATATTGGACAAAGTGGTACTTACGCCCACACGGGAAACGGGAGGTCGGGACTGAAAAAATTTTCTTTCACAGTAGGCCTATACGATA